>OMKQ01001126.1:0-11175 GCA_900302335.1 Phycis phycis
AGCTACTACAACTGTAAGGTAGGTTTATTTATTTATCTCGATTTAAACCACAAGGCCATTCATCGCTATTTACAAGAGGAAAAATCACATGTATAAAGATAAAAAGGACAATCATTAAAAGGCAATAGAAAAGGAGAAATGTAAAATATCCAAAAAAATAAAATGGTGAGAGAATAAAAGCTAATTAAAAGCTGTGGTAAACAGAAATGTCCAAAGCCCTAATTTAAAATAACATAGTGTTGAGGCAGACCTCACATGATCTGTAAGTTTGATTCAGATCTGTGGTGCATAACAACCAAACCAAACTCCACCAGTTCAGACCCGGGGAACAGTGAGCGGGCCGGTCCCTGATGACCTGAGAGCTCTAGTGTTCTCATAGCACCCAAGCCGATCAGAGATGTATTTTGGCCATAAACCATTTAGTGCTTTATACACTACTAGAAGAACAGGAAGAGCGCCGTGATTTTAGCACTGTGGTAATGAGTAATGTGGTCCAATTTCTTAATTAAATCTAGCAGCAAAATTCGGAATGAGTTGGAGTTTGAACTGCGTAGTGGTTTTTTAACACGACATTAGTCAATGACTAATGACTGAAAATGGAAATTGTGACAGTTGTTTATTTGCTCAATGCACTTGAAGAGTGGACGAACTGGAACATAGTCACCTGTTGATAAAGTTAAGTACATTTGAGTATCATCTGCATAGTTGTGGTAGGCTAAAGGTTGAACAGAAGCACAAGAATTGAGGGAATCCCATGTCATTTGAGTTTGCTCAGATATGCAGTTACCAATAGACACAAAATAGTCTCTGTCTATGGGTAGGACTTCAACCAAATTATACCAGACAGCCCTACCCAGAGCCTGTCAATCAATATGTGCTGATCCACCCTGTCAAATGCAGCACACTACCAAAACTGAGATTTTTCCAGTCATTTGTTTAAGTAAATGTGATTTAAAGCCTTGACAAGAGCCAACTTAGAATCTGAGGGCACTGCTTACAGAGCCCTCAGATTCATAATCCGTGCCCTTAGATTCACATATTCATGAAAATATCTTATCTGATTATATTTATATTCATTTAATGGTGAAAAAAAAGCTTGGGTAATCCTCTGTATCCGCAGGGTTTTGATTTCACAAAAATCTAATTTGCCATGTATGAGCAACCGAGGTCATCCAAGGTCATGGATTGCAAAGCCGTGCGCAGGGATTGTGAATGCAAGTGCATGGTTTACGAATCTGTTGGCACAAATTTCAGGTTGTTTTCTACCGTACACATCTCATATGCATTCTGAGAAAGTATTTTCCACAGTCAGACACACAGTTGATGTGGTGAATGCATGTCCCACGTTGGGGGCATGCCACCTGAAGTGATCTTTCTGTTTGTAAGCAAGGCAATGCAACACATGATATTCGGGATTGAGTAGAATTGCTGATCATCTTTATTTTACATTTTCTTTTCTTTACATAGTTGAACCATATTGTGATAATTTCAAGTGTCCAGATGGACAAATGTTATACTGTACATTTGATTAATAAAATTTGAAATTGTGCAGTGGTTTGTAAAGCAAAATTGAGAATCAAAAAGAAGCCAGCCTGATAAGTCCATGGTCTGAGATACATCGTAAACAAGATAAGAGAGTGGACTTCCTGAAACGCTGGCTCTTTGAACCTTGACTGAACCTTTAACATCTGCTCAAGTTATGCAATGGCTTTTCCCTCATTTTGTTACTCCAATGGAACAACAGCGCGCTTTGGACCTCATCTAGTCATGGCAGCACACTTCAACAGATATCCGCGGATATAAAAGTGACAATGTTGTAGTTAAATGGCTATACCGCCATCACTGTATCACAAAAACTAACTATCCCAACCATAGATATGAGAACACGTTCCTCTTACTTTTGGATATAAATGATGATAATGCACAGAGTTCCAACTAGTCCAAGTGCTTGGAGACCAAGGAACCACAGCAGCAGCCAGAAGAAGACGATCACCACGGGCTCCACGATCTTCTCACCAAAGTACATCTGGCTGAAGCCCACCCTACGAAGGCACTTGTTAAGCATCCCAAATAACGTCCCCATACGTTCACAGTCATCTTTCTGAGGCCTGGTGGTCGGGTCTTCCAAAAGGGGCCATTGGGCTGCCGACCTACAGGAAGCTGGCGGCCTGGCCCTGGGTTGTGAAGGGTTGTGTGGTCCAGACCTATCTGGATCGCCCTGTATAAAAATTAGGGTCAGGGGGTTTATAATACAGAAGCAATATGGTGTTGCTTATTTAACAGACTGTCCATATTCATCCAGTGTGCTGTAGAAAAAGAGGATCATTAGTCATTCGTTGTAACTTCATTGTAACAATGTCACCCTGGCATGTTTTTGCAATTATTTGGTTTGGTGGTGGTCTGGATAAACATTACTTTACCCTGAGTAAAGTTTCCTTCTTGAAAATCAGACATTATACTTTAATAATTACATAAAATGAACCCGGGAAACTGTAACAATGACCAAAACTTCTCTTGTGGGACATTTCGAGTGCTCACAGAGCTCTCTGGTGGCCACGGGGGCCCTAAGCAGCTGTTTGCTCAGAGACACAAAGGATGTGAGGATCTGAGTGTGGTGGTTACACAAAACCTTGTCAGAACAGTGCCTGTTTTCTGAATTAAATGTGTGTGTTTTTGTAACTCATGTTGACTTCCATCCATCAAGCGGTGTCTGAATTTTGCATTTCATTCAACTTAAAGGTGCTGTTGGTGAGATTTAACAGCTATTCTTTGAGTATCATCACCTGTCAGATATTAGTCAGTGAAATTATTTTTGAGAATATTTCAGACCGCTCCCGGCTCTTGTCTGACCAATCAGAGCACCTCTTCACTACAAAAATGTCAACAAAAAAATCTACTTGCTGTTGGCAATTCACGTGTGGTCCAAGTGTAAACTCAAAGATCAAAGAACTACGTCTTTGTTATTTTTAACAAAGACATATTTAGCAAAAACTGAGGCATGTTTGGAATTGTATACTAACATAACTAACTCACTGATTATATACTAACAGAAACACAGTTGTGGTAAGCAGAAAACCAGCAACCACAGTTAGAATTATATAACACAGTGTAGAGGACTTGCCAACCTGTAGGGCTAACCTGTGGGGTGGAAACAAACACTGACACTTAATTAATAAGTTAATAAGTTACATTTAATGAGCATAGGAGGGTGTTTACATAACTGGGTTATGGCCTTATGGCCTTTTTGTGTGACTGAGCTATCTGGGCTAGGGTGGGAACAGAATGTCAAGGGCTTTTGATGGAGTTAATGGTATTCCAATTTAAAGTGCACTAGGCGCTGTGATATGCATTGTAATGTTTAATCACACTCTATTATGTGCAGCTCTGGAAGAGAGGTCAAGAGAGGTGGTCATGTCAAATGTAATCATGAAAAAGGCGCACAAAGCAGTTGGCGTGGTGAAGGATCGGTCATTAATGCGGCCATTTGGGAATCGTGTGGCCGAGGCCCGGCGACGCCCGAGGCTCTGTGCCGTCCCTGGAGCTCAGGTAGGCCCGCTGGATCTGAGATAAGGGCGAACTATACGTCAACGACAACACACATGGGTTGGGTTCATTTCATGGAAGCAAGGGGAACTTTTGCAACTCAAACAAGTCAAATTCGTTTTAGGGCGGGAGGAATGACCGCGGGCCACGTGCTGACATTAGACTGTGAGACCGGGAGGTATCACATGCCTCGTCAACGTCACAGACATCGACAAGGCATGTGATACCTCCCGGTGGGAGAGAGGGGTCATTATCTAAATGAAGACATGTGGCATGAAGGTGCGTATACTGGATTGGATTAGGAATGGTATTAATGACAGAACCATACAGGTTTGAGTGTAAAGTGCTTTGTCATGTTGGTTGGGGTAGATAACGGCACTTTACAGGGTAGTGTGACAAGTCCAGCAATGGTCAACACAGTGATAAATGATATCATGGGCCAGGGATTTGTCAAGTCCTTATATGCTGATGATCGGCCCATTTAGAAAAGAGGGGGAAATGTAGACAATGTTGACGACTACAGGGAGCATTATAATCAGTTGAGAAGTGGTAGAAGAAATGGGGTTTCAAGATATTTACATCAAATTCAAAACGTGTGGTGTTTGGAAGGGCAAGCAATATGGCGGGAGGTGGGTTGTAAATATATGGAGGTCAATTATAAGTATATACAGTATAAGAACTGTATATAGGTTCTTAGTATGTTTAGGGAATGTGACGTGGAGGGTGGATATTGTTAAAGTGTGCTGGAGACAATTACCTCATGAGATGTTTAGCGGTGCTTGATGGCCGCGCCCAAGAGAGGGTGAAGCTCTGTATAATTAAGTATAATACTGAGGTGTGTTGTGCAACAGACATCCCAAAGTTGCCGTGCATGCCCGGCGCATGCATGCATAAACCCCTTTTTTCCAAATCTCAGTGTTCAAATTCGACCTGAAACAGGTGATTCACTTACACTTTAATACATTGTTAAGGATTTTTCCCCCTTTACCACAACTGCTGCCTACCGTCGAACTGCGCATTATCTTGTTCGACAGTAGGCGGCAATAACGCGCCGTAAGGTGTCCCGACACGTCCTTAAAACCTCTATAAAACGTACAAAACAAGCACTGTGTAGAAGACAACGGGATCGTATTACACATCGCTATAATCGGCCCGTCAAAGTAAAAAAGCAGAACTGACTTGAGTTTGACTGTAACGGGACCTTCTCTATAATCGGCAGTACGCGATGCAAACACTGTCAGTGCTATATAGAGCTAGGATTAGTGTCGTTGTTGCTGCTAGGGTAGCCAGGCTAGTTTACCTGGTGTTGCTGGTGCGTGGCTCTTTCAAAGTGGACGGCTCTGTTGGGCTCGCGGTACCTGCTTTCACCCACTGACAACACATGTCCGTCAAACTCGGGGCGATTAACGTAATGCTCATTCCCTGGTGGTAGTGCGGTTGACATTTTTTTCTGCCGGGAGAGATCCAGTAGTCGGAAAGTGGCAAGAAATAAATGAACCATACGCTGTGTGTGTGTATGTGTGTGTACGCCTAACACGAAATCAAAACAAGCAAAGTGACGAGTCAATAACGTCCGTACCACGTGGGGTACCACGTGGGGAGCAGCATCACTGGGGAATTAAAGTTGTTATCGAATAGGGTCATACAATTTCCATGTATGATGGAAGAATGGAAAAAACATATTTTGCGTATTGGGTATTCAAATGCTGCATGTTCAACATATGCAAGGCTCTAGTGTGAACCAATAATCAAACAATAATGTTGATGTTGTGGACTCGCCCAGTAAGACACAGGATTATTGTGTTTTTTTGTAACCTGCTTTAATCCCTGCTAATCTTTAGTTTCACCATGTGCTATCGCGGGAGAGCCTAAAGTGACAAGACCTGGATTGGGAATTCAAAGCTATGAAGAGCTTCCATATACTCGGAGCTCTACTGTTTAAGGATGTATCTGCTTTTATTTGTTCACATTTTCCAAAGTTATTTCCTGATGGTTTGTTCTTGTCCTTCCAAGTGCTCCTGCTCTAACGGAATTAAAGGCAAAATGGAGCTCAGGTTGTGTAAGGCTTGTGTTGATGTCTATTTTAGCGCCTGCTTTAATCATTCTTGGTATTTGATAGATTCTGCAGATGCATTTAATACATGTTCGGGCAATAGTATTTTTATAGAACAGTTATAGAACAACAATTGTCATGATATCCAATCCATGCACTTTGCTGGAACCAGCTAAATTATTTTTAGAAAAGTTTCCCCTTCCTGCATGCAAAATTGCTGCTATAATATCTTAGACAGCAGAAAAGTATCCAGTGGTCACTAGTAGAACCTGATGATTTGCATTTTGCATAAATGCCTGTAATGCACTTTGTATACGTGTATAGAACCTTGTATTTCTTTTCCAACATACTAGATGGGTGCAATGCAGGGGCCCTGCAATGCAGTATATCCCCACCAATGCTCCTGCCGATACAGTCAGGCTACGTCTGGAAAACACCTTGATATCCAGAGTGCCCCGGGCAGCCTTCTACAACCTTTCGGAGCTGCGCTTCTTGTGGCTGACCTACAACTCCATCACATCCATCCACCCCAGCAGCTTCCTTAATCTGAAGTCCCTGCACGAACTGCGCCTTGATGGGAACCTCCTGTCTGCCTTCCCCTGGGAGGGCCTGAGGGACACACCCCACCTCTGCACTCTAGGCCTGCACAATAACCGCCTGTCCAGTCTCCCTGCCCACGCTGCTGTCTTCCTGCCCAACGTGACCTACTTGGATCTCTCCAGCAATAGGTCTGTCTGCATGTAGACGGGACGCTGCATTTCCATCAAGCTATTACTAGGGCTTGTATACCAAATAAAATGATGTTGTTTTCAGAGCGAGATAACATCACATGCATCTTGTACTTCCACTTTCCTATATCATCTAACTTTAACGTTGTCAATATTCTCTCCTCCTTTTTGATTTTTACCTCCATTCCTTATTCCTATTTTCTCTATTTTAAGATTAACTATGTTGCCTGCTGAGCTGCTAAACCTTTGGTTCCCACTAACTAGTCAAGATGGTGGGCTTGTAAAAAGAAAGATTTTAGGTACACTACAAATTTGAATATCCTTCTAATCACTATCCCTAGTTCATGTCGGCTCCTAACCTCACATATGCTCCCCAGGTCTCCATGACAACCCTTGGTTGTGTCACTGCGAGATTTCCATGGTCAGGTCCTTCTCCATGTTCCTCGGAAGCCTTGTGGTTCTGATTGACCAGATGCTGACTTGCAGCAGATCTGTTGATGGACCAACTGTGGCGGTACCACACAATGAGACTTCGCACTGTGTAAGGCTCTCAGTCAAGCCAGCTGCCACAACAGTCATTTCTTCACTCGGCAGTAATGTAATCCTTCGCTGTGATGCCACAGGCTACCCGACACCTACTCTGACTTGGATCAAAACATCAGCCTTCTCTGGTAAGAAATCAATGGTACCTATGCAAAGGTAATGGAACAAAACAACAAACAAATCGTGACCCATGTGTTTACTGCAGGATGTTGTGAACAGGACACCCCTGAAAACATTGAACAGTTACCAAAGAGTCTAAAGAGTTGTGAGTATGTTGTATGTGTTATTGTATTGAGTATGTTTTATTGTGTGTGTGGTGGTCAATTACATTGGAGCAGTTTGCAGGCAATAATTTGACTTACATTTTGAAGTGATTTGTTTGCATACATTTAAGTTAACAGCTGTAGGGGTTAGTTTGGCATCTTGCTCTAGGATGCCTACATAGACATTGTTATATTTAATTACCTGTGTAAAAGACACACATTTCAAAGTTGGTCTCAATGTATCCTGTAGTACATATCCCTTAACAGAAAATGAACAGGCTAGGTGTTTTAGGGAGATTTTCCGAAAAATAAACATTTGACCTAAGTGACAAGGATTCAGACTTGACTGTTCTGGTGACATTTTTCTAAGGGACATCTACCACTATAATAAGGTGCACCAGTGTATTGTAATTTGTATTGTATTGTAAAACTCCCTACAATGTAAGTAGCTACTTACATTGCAGCGTCTCTATTGGAAGCTTCAGTCCAAGACCTTCATCAAACTGAGACTCACATCACTTCATCATGAGATCATCAGGATAGATCTACCTTTTTTATATTTTAGCAGTCTTACGTCATCCATAAAATAACTCTATAAAGTTTGTGTTTTTGGTTGTTGTTTTGTTGTTGTTCCAAGTCCCTCGCCATTTTGACGTGAATGTTTTGCCCAGTCATGCAGGCGTCTCCTGGAGTGGGACTACGTTGGTCCATCATTAGCCTGAGCGGGCTGTCGAACAAGGACGCTGGAGAGTACCGCTGTCAAGCACGCAACATGGCAGGAATAGCTGAAGCAAACATTAAGCTTAAGGTGGTCAGGGTGATTGGAGATGCCCATCCTCCGAAGACAAAGTTGGTAAAAACTCGTCTGAAAACATCATCCAGATACAACTTGGTGAAACTCCCTCCAAAGATTTTGGCCACCACTCCATTTTTCCACTGGAACCCAACAGATTAACCTTTGAGAAAGGTCACACCGCACGCTTGAAAGAAAAGCATGCTCACAAAATGGGAGCTTCTAAATATAGAAAATACTGCTTAAAATAGAGCTTTTGGAAAGACTCTACCCGACTCAAGACCTCAGGAATTTACTCTGTCCTTTTTTCAAGATAAACAATTTGACTCTGATGCCAAAACAATTAAACCGATATTAAACAGATAATCCTTTAAACTAAAGTTTAGCTAAACAAAAGTATGTTTCTGACAGTTCAATAAGTACATATGGAAAGTATGCATCGTAGTATGTAAATGTTATATTTATTTGGAGGTAAAAGAGCATGTTGAAGTATATTGCTTTAGATGAGTAATAAAAATAACATAGAAGATTAATATATGAATTAATTCATTCCTTAGTTCAAATATGAAATAAAAAAAGACATAATTATTTATTTAAAACATGAAATATATAGTTAAATACATATGATGTGATGTGGAAGATAAGAAGAAGAAGGGCATTTAGCCGAAGCTTTTGTACAAAGCGACTTACAATCATGTACAAAGTACATTTGTGGGGTTCGACATGTGGACAGTTGGAGGTGGGGATTGAACCACCAACCCTAGTTAGTGGACAACCCGCTCTACCCACTGAGCTATGCCGCCCAGTAAAAAGGAAGAAGCTACAAAGACTCTCAGTGACTGGGAAGAGGCAGGTGTCCAGACTGGGAACCAGATGAATCTGCAAGCTCATGTTGGTCTGTTGTCTGGATATTTTCAGTGAAAGCAGATCCAACAACATCACTCAAAGCGTTTGTTGATAAGAAAGTACTTTTTTATCAACTTTTATCAACTCGACTTTTCTTGACTTTTGACAGAATTTGGTAAAAGTTTACCAACACAGCGCTCAGTGCCACTTCACACATCCTGTTGCTCTGATTGGTTGTAGGTTTATTCACTTCCATTCAGAGGCATGGAATCCTTCCGCACTAATGACGGTGCGGAAAAAATTATGTGTGTGGATTACAGGTCATTGAATCGGTTAGCGATTCCTTATCGGTCCCCAATTCCTTAACCTGCTGAAAGTGTTGGTGTATCTTGATGACATCATAGTCTTCATAATATCTTAAAAAGTGCTTGGCAGGCTGAAGGGAGAAGGTCTATAGTTAACACTGGATAAATGTCAGTTTGGTCATACCTGCAATACATACTTAGGACCCGTTGTAGAGACACTGTTGCTACCGACTCGTTACCAGATAAATTTAAGCTGTCAAGACATGGCTACACCTGAAAAAAATTACCGGTCTGTGCTCTATCCATGGTTTTTGAGGTAATGATAGACAATCATATACTGTAGTTCACATTTCAATCAGTAAGAGATTTGGTTATCCACTGAACCAGCGACGAAGGTGGTCTCACCGCTGGGGAACAGGGAAAAAAAGCAACAATAGAAAAAAGCAAAACAAATGAAGAAGAGGATAAAGACACTTTGATGTTTTATCACTTGCCATTTGGTTGTGAAAATGCCTTTTGAGACTCGAAATCAAAGTTTGAACAGAAGCTCCTCTCTTGGCATTTGCTGTCCAAAACTTGCCTCATGCCTTGAATGTTGATAGAAGCCGAGAAGTTGGATGGTGTTCTGTACCAAGATGGGGATCCAGAAGCTGTTATAGTAACTGGAAATGCAATAAAAATAGAAACTGATGAAAAGTGGAAACTGCAATAACACTGCCAAGAACGATATCAGATGTGCTGATAATGGCATACATGCAGATGTGTGGTTGTTGCCAATGAGTGGGGAAAACAAAACACCACAGTTGGAGTCTCACAACCCCTCAATTGGTCAATTTGTCAGCAGCTGTTTGTTGCCTGCTCAACAGTGCGGGAGACTCAGCTCCAGTCTTCTGCTCTCCAGGTCATTTAGGGTTGAACAAAACGTATGGTTTAGCGCAAGAAAGATTTTATTGGCCCTGGGAAATACTGCAAGACCTGGGCTCGTGTGAAGCTATAAACACTACTCCAGACTGCAGCTGTGTTGTCTCATATATCAAGTGATGAGCCAAGGGACCTTGTTTGCATGGATTTCCTGTCGGTGGAGCCTGATTCCAAGAACCTTGGCAATGTATTTCTCATGGACGTCACCACGGACAGAGAGAGAAACGTTCACGTTTTCACAGACTTCGGGACTCAGCAGTGGGAAGCGTGGTTCCCTGGGTCAGCTCAGTCTCGGGCTACATCTCTCACTCCGAGGTTTCCATTCGTTTGGGAGTTGTGAGTAGGAAACATTCCTTATTTTCTCGTCCCGGATAATTACGCAGATAATGCGCTCCAACAAAGCACACCTACATGTGGTAGACTTCACTTGTTACTGACTGAAAAGTGCTGGGTACGTAGTGTTTTGTTTTATGGTTTTTAATTTGAGTGGTTCTTTTAATTTCTTTTATTTGAATTCAAGTATAAAGGAAAATACAACTTATTTAATTGAAATTAATGTCAACCGCAGCATTTGCACGTATTTGGTCTTTTGTTTAATATTTGATGTGTTTTTCTGTGTTCAACCCTTGTTCCCATTCAAGAGAAATGGAGGATAGATTGTAGTGCATGGGAAGTGATGCTCTTTTAAAACAGGATAGCTACATTTAAAGCTACCAGATACCTCTCAATTACCTTAGTGAGAGTCAAGGTTGAGGTTTTTTCTGTAGTTCTCGTCAAGGCACCTCCCATACAGATATGGTTAAGTTCCTTATTAGTTTATCAAGGAATTTGGTGGGGCAAATCTATAATTTATTATTAACTCTTGATTACTTATTAAATGTATTGATGAATGGGCCTATTATACAGTATAGCAATTTTATGTTCCACTTCATAAGTAATCTATTTTTTGCAATGTTCTTGACACCACAATTATTATAAGAGTCGGTATCTTTTATGTTCAGATGGAGATTCAAGGTGACCTTATCTCTTTAACATCAAGGCTGACAATAAAGATAAAATAGGGCAAAAGCCAAAAACAGCCTTGCGCAGTTTGCATTATTTGATCTTATGCATGCCCGTGTGTGTGTGTGTGTGTGTGTGTGTGTGCGCGTGTGTGTGTGACAGAGAGAGATGCATGTTT
>OMKQ01001126.1:11195-21638 GCA_900302335.1 Phycis phycis
TGTTAATAGTGTATGTGTGTGTGTGTGCATGTGTGTGTGTGAGTGAGTGTGTGTGTTTGGAGGGGCTGTACTCTTGAGACATCAGACGTCATTGATGCACTTTGCACTTTTTGCACAACAAACAAATTATATGCACTCCAAAAAGTGCCTTTTTGAGCACAGGCCCTACGGACCTGCCTCACCTATGCGCCTGTGAGGAGAACATTAAGTCCCTCTCCAGTTTCCTCTGAGCCCAGACTGAATCTCGTCATGGCGGAGAGCATGGACTGCGATGAGCAGGCCAAGCGCTACTGTATTCGTGGGAGGCATGTCGCCTTCATCTGCCTGGCTGTGGTGTTTTCTGCTGTCGCCGTGGGTCTCGGCGTGGGTCTGACCCACTCGGAGTGCTCTGTGGCCAACCCCACCGCGGAGCCAACCCCTTTACCGCCACCGGTCGACAGGGGACCGTGCCGGCCCTCCAACGACTCGAGTGGGGACTGGAGGAACTTCCGCCTCCCTGATTACGTGAATCCCCTGCACTACGAGCTCCACCTGGAGCCTGACCTGAACACGGATGTCTATGAGGGAACCGTCGCCATCCATCTGAAGGTCAGCCGGCCCACCCGGCACTTGTGGCTCCACATCCGGGAGACTTTTGTCAGGGCGGTCCCGAGGCTGCAGCGGGTGACGCGGGGGGTTCAGGAGGAAGTGAGTGTGAAGCATTGCTTTGAATACAAGCCCCAGCAGTATGTCGTGGTGGAGGCCACAGAGGATCTTGCCATGACCGGTCCAGACGAGGTGTATATCCTTAGCCTGGACTTTCGTGGCTGGCTCAATGGGTCGGTGGTTGGATTCTACAGGGTCATCTATACAGAAGATGGGATCACCAAGTAAGTTCACTGAAATACGTTTGACAACTTTACACAATAGGCTGAAAGTGATCAAAGAAAGTATCATGATATGATCGTGAAAAGGCAATTTGTGCAAATATTGTGTGCGATTGTGTTGGTTGGTGTGAATCCTTTAACCGTCCAGAATGCCGAGATTCCTAGTTTGTTGCCTTAACAGTAAGACAGAGCAAAATGGTATGTCATAATTCATTTTTCTTTTGTGTGTCAGAAAAATTGCGGCAACTGATCATGAGCCTACAGATGCCCGCAAGTCATTTCCTTGCTTTGATGAACCCAACAAAAAGTCCACATATCAAATCTCCATTACACACAACTCTTCTTATGAAGCTCTCTCCAACATGCCACAAAAGGTATGACTGCGAGGTTAAACATTTAATAGGAGAGCCTCCATCCTCAAATCCTGTTAATAGTTTACTCATCTCAACCAGTATGTTTCAGTGACTGGTTGGCACTTAATATCTAGTATATTGAAATTAGGATTTTTTTGGTTGACCTTAAGAAAAACAAGGATATCTTATTTTAAATCAGTTTGCCATTTTATGCTTTGGAGTTCAGCCAACACTAACATTTTATGAATCTTAAACAGCATTACTGTAGTTACACATCTCCACATGTGCTATTACGTGATTATGTGGTTTAAATAAACAGTTTTCTGCCATCTAGGACTATAGATAATTGCCCACTCCAGCATTGCACGTTGTCAAGAGATGAGAGCATTATGTATCTATAAAAAGCTTGTATCTGGTATCTGATAGAGATCTGAGATATGGTTCAAGAGACATATGGCTGTGTATCCAGTCAAAGACAGAATAGGTCTGGGTCACCAAGATAGCCATCGGTCAGCTGCTCATTCATATGAAAGGACATATCACAAACACCCTGCATGGAAAAATGTCTTGTTTCCTTGTTCTTATGAAGCTCAATGGACTGTGAAATTCCCAGTGACCCTTTGTTGTTGATATTACAGGAGAAACAAGAACTGCTCGACAACAAAACGAAAACCACGTTTGTGGAGTCGGTACCAATGAGTACCTATCTAGTTTGTTTCGCCGTGCACCAGTTTGGCTACTTGCAACGACTTTCAAAAAAAGGGGTTCCAGTGAGTTTGACTTTGTTGTTTCATACACCCCATCTATCAATCCTACACGTGAAACATATACATTTACATTTAGGGCATTTACCAGACGCTTTTATCCAAAGTGACTTACAATAAGTACTGGTTTGTTTGTCAGAAGAAGGTGAAACATTTAATTGCTCAAGTCACCAGAACAAGTGTCAACATTCCAATTGCTAGGTTAACCATTGCTAGTATACAACATCTCTGGCTTTGTGCCAAGTTACAAAGACCAATTATAAAATGCCAAGACGTACAACATACAAGAGCATGAGGTTAGGGTATATATTTATTTCTTTCAAAAAAACATTGGGGGCGGGGGGGGGTCGGTAGCGGATGGATGTTATGCAGGGTTCAGGTGAACGCTGAACAAGTGAGTCTTGAGTCTCTTCCGGAAGATGGGGATGGGATGGGATGGGAAACAGACAAAAAAAGGAACCGGAGAACTGATAATTGAAGGTTTACGCCAGGCAGGGTGAGAGATACATTTCTATGGAGCACTCTTTAGCCTATGAAAAGGTCTGACTTAATGTAGGCTTCATTTAGATTGCTCGATGAGGAACCAAAATATCAGTCTCGTCAAAATGAATGTACAAACACATGTTGAAATCTACTTGTTTCTGATGTATTCAAAGCCAATTTGCTTTACACGTATCATTTAATGACTAAATATACACCACACTTCAGCGCCAGTCCAAAATAGTTACTCAAACTGCCCAGCTTCAGGGTCAAGGTGTGTGTTGTCCAGACGTTGCATGTACAGTAGACTACGAAACAAACACAATGGTGCCATTCAATAGGTTTCAATAGTTGAACCTTAAGCTGCCTTTGCGCTCAGTGAGGGATAGAATCCAACCCAGAGACAGATCAGAGCAGCAGCTGATGGACAGGGCGAGATCCCCAATCTTTATCAGCGGTGCCATGGGAGCCAGAGTTTTGATCTGAGTAGGCCGACGTGCATGCATGGACGCACATTACACACACACGCACGCACGCACGCACGCACGCACGCACGCACGCACGCACACACACACACAGACAGTTGTGTCCTATTTCAATGTCTTTCTTTTTTCACAGCTAAGAATATATGCACAGCCGAGCCAAATTAAAACAGCAGAGTATGCAGCTAACACCACCAAGATCATTTTTGACCACTTTGAGGACTATTTCAACATGTCATACTCCATACCAAAACTAGGTAATTGCAAAATGTCTTTTTACCATCCCAGCGATTGGCATATGTATACACTCCTCCCTCATGTAAAGATACTTGTTTTGTACATACAATTAGATGATAGAAGTGAAAAAAATATATGAAATAAAGAATGGATGGCATATTCAAAATGTAAGTCACGTACAAGTTAAGACCATGACACAATATGGATCCTAATGGTTACATTGCAATGAAGCAAAACCTCTATTGGTTTAGCTTCTATGCACACAGCACTACAATACTGCATTTATACATCTGTCATTGGACAATTCCTATTCATGCCAACCGATAGCTTCGGGAAAGTATTTCCTGTGTTGCTGCTGAACGTGTACCATGATAGCCATGTAACGCCTAACCTCAACACCTGATAAGAAGCTACCAACCGCATAACCTTTTTGGTCGACACTTTCTTATCATGATTTAGATAAGATAGCCATCCCTGACTTTGGGACCGGTGCCATGGAAAACTGGGGCCTCATCACCTACAGAGAGAACAACCTGCTGTACGATGAGAACGAGTCGTCCGCATATAACAAGCAGAGGGTGGCCAGCGTCATCGCCCATGAGCTGGTCCATCAGGTGAGGTGTCCGTGGAAACAATCTAAAGAAGACGTACTTGCTGGCAAAGCATGTGACGTTGATCTGGCAACCGCTGCTGGAAAGAGCAATTACGTGAACTGCTGCTTAACTGGAAATGGGATCGTCCCTGTGCCTTGTTTTGGTGTGTAATTGTAGCTTAACCTGCTAAGAGACAACGCCTGAATGCTCGCTGGTTTACAAGGCCTCGTAAACAGGACACATCAAATAATACATTATCTGAGGGGGAATAGTTTGCAGTATTTATTGATACATTTAATTTAAATGTTTGCATCATCAAATATTTGACTCAAAGTCTTTGTTCAGTCTTTCCATGTGCAGCTTCCAACACATGGTATTATATTAGCATGTATTATTTATAACAGATCAAAGATACAGTATAAAGCCATCATCTGAAATTAGTATTTTTTGTCTCCTGTTAAAGAAGTGGAACCAGAGGGAAGGAGCTCATACTACTCATGTGGGTTCTACTGGGTAATCAGGGTAAAGGCTTCTCTCAGTGTGCATCTTTAATAAAAACACTAAAGTTTAAAAAGTATTCACTAGGGCAATGTTTTTTCACCCAAAGAACTTAATTTAACCCTTGTGCTGTGTTCATATTTTTGTTATTCAGCCAGTGTTGGTGGGTCTGGTGGACCCGCTGCATTTTGAGTTTTTAATTCAACACAATCAAACATTTTACAAAATTGAAAAACAGATGTTTATATAAATAAAAATGGAAACGGGTCCCACAGACCCGAACACCATACAAGGGTTAAATTACACTGAACACAACTTGAACAACTGGACAGATGGAATCAGTAATAACCTCCTTGTTTTCATTTCTTTATCTTATCAATAAGGACGTATCGCTACATATGACAAGTGAAACATCCTTATGTCTGGGGAAAATGCAAGGGCTCAAGGTTGATACTGTACAGTGCGCCGTTAAGATTGGTTGCTGCGATAAGGACGTTGCACCATATTGGAAGATAAGATAAGCGAGTTTTGTCTCATAACATTCGTCAGCAGGCCATCATGAGATATCTCATTTACCACGCGCGCTGACTACAGTGAGACATCACTTGAAACCTTGAAATATCAAGGTTATATCAGGAGCAGATATACTGTGTTTATGTGCATCATCTGTGTGTCTGTCTGTCCTGCTGTCTGTCTCTCTGTCTATCTGTCTGCACGCTGGTTCCCAAGTGGTTTGGAAACATCGTGACCATGGATTGGTGGGACGATCTGTGGCTGAACGAGGGCTTTGCGAGTTTCTTTGAGTACATCGGCGTGGAGGAAAGGGAACCTACCTGGGGAATGGTGAGCTTTTCTACCCTGGAAGATTCCTAAGACAAAGCACACGCCTCTGACCAATTAGAGGCAAGCATTTGAATAAAAAGAACAAAAAACAACAACAACAACAACAACAATGAATATAGTTTAAAATGGTTGAGCTCCACCTATAGTATATATTAACAGTATGTATTTAGTGGTTTGTATCTACTTATTGATGCCCAGATAGTTACAGACGTTGGCAGGGAAATATTATCTTCCAGGACAACGCCAGAGTCATTGTTGCATCATTACGTCAACACATCCACTCAGAAACATGTTGGTGTGATGTGTTCACGTCACATGATGCATTCATGTCTGAATGTTCACGGCACGAGAAAGACACGCGGGTCGGTTGCACTCCCCAACGCGTTCCTGAGTGGCTTTCTCCTCTCCAACAGCGCGACATCATGCTGATCAGCGATGTCCTCCCTGTCATGGTGGACGACGGCCTCCTGTCCTCGCACCCAATCATCGTGAACGTATCCACCCCTGCGGAGATCACCTCCGTGTTTGATGGCATATCGTACAGCAAGGTGACACGCATGGAGGCCATTCACCTCGTGGGCTTTTAACTCACTCCCGTCACACAGTAAAGGCTTGTCACCCAAACAGCAATATCAGAAGAATTCATTTCATATTGAAATCCGGCACGTGCAATTTTATGTTCATATTTTTGACTGTAAAAGTGCATGGCAATACCTTGTTTCACATGGCAATCTGTAATTTGGCCCGTGAGACCTTAGCTGCTAAAGGAATGTGGACCAGGAGGCTTTTATGTATATACAGAATTATGCAGTAGATCTATCACCATTTTGACATAATAACAATTGGTTGTCATGTTGATTTTCTTGACTTAGTAGTCCCCTGCATATATTTATTAATTAGAATTTCTTGATATATTATCTGGTGCTTGAATGTCTTTCCACTTATCTGTTTGCTATGTGTAAAAAGCAATTCAAGTCAGGAACTAATTTGGAAACATTTAAACCTGGTGGGGATGGAATATCAACCGTCAATTAAAATGTAATGGTGTTCCCAAGGCCACAGGGAAGTTCCCTTGATGTAATGCTGAGAGTTGTGCTTGATGTTAGGGGGCTTCTATTCTGAGGATGCTGGAGGACTGGATGGGCAAAGACAAGTTCAGAGATGGCTGTCGAGTACGTGAAATACATACACTTCACACTTAGCCATTGGAAGCACTCACGAATGGCGCCTCAAGGCCTAAACACTTGGTAGTATAGTGTGATTAGTATATGAGTAGTATAATTAACTCTTCTATAACAATATCTATATTACCATAACATCGATAATTATTTGCAACTATTTCTCTCACCTTAAAAAGTCATTGCAATTTGCTTTTTTCTCCCAACAGAAATACCTGAAAGACTACCAGTATAAGAATGCCAAAACAGAGGACTTCTGGGCATCACTTGCTAATGTACGTTTGCATTTTGTCATCTTACATTTCCGATGAGATGCCAGTGTGAGTCCTTGGAGCACGCTGTGCCGCATGCCGCTGTTTGGGTGAACATCTTCAAGCCAACACTGTTTGGCTGGGTTCCTCATACAGGTGAGCGGCTTACCTGTTGCGGAGACGATGGACACATGGACCAAACAGATGGGCTATCCATTTCTACACCTGTCCGCTCAAGGCCCCCTCAGAACTCTGACTCAGAAGCGCTTCCTCCTGGATCCCAAAGCCGACCCGAGCCAGCCTCCATCACCCCTCAGGTCTGACATACTGAACGGATATTCAGAAAGCCTTTCTTTCTGAACTCCTCAGAAATCACAGATGTGTACAGTCGTAATGCTAGCATTGTCCTATTTATAAAGACAATACCTTCTGCTGTAAAAACCAGTGACTTTCTTTAAAGAACCATCATAGAAATATCCAGCAATGGAAATCATTACTGGATGATTTCTATTGCCATTGCTGGGTCCTGGATGATTTCCATTGCCAGAACATATTTTCATATCCATGACTGTTAACAAGCACATTCTTTTTGTTTTTTTGTATGCATTGCAGCTACAAGTGGACATTTCCAGTGAAAGCAAAGATTTTGAATAGCAACATCAACATAACGTTGATGTTTAACAAAACTGACTCAAGTACTATTGCATTTTTTAATTATTCAATCGTTGAAAATTGTTGTAGGATCATTTCAATATGGAGAAACTGATGTGGTTGGTTTAACCTGCAGTCTGAAATAATGATATGCTGATGTTTCAGGCATAAATATAAGCGACATCGCTCCCCCAGGGGATGTTATTAAAGTGAACAAAGATTACATTGGATTCTACAGAGTCAACCATGATGAACATATGTGGAGTATAATAAGTCAACACCTTCAAACCAACCACCTGGTAATATAGCCTGACACTGCATCTTAATTTATACCTAACAAGGCACATGAGCAACTGTAATGTAATGAATGGGGGACAACAATTGAAGGGTAAACACATTAAGATGTTAATACCACTGCATGGAATGCAACTGTTTGTGGGAAAGGTGACTTGCCTTTGCAGTTAATGATGGGTAATTGATGCCAACATGTCATAAAACAACTGAATATGGGATGTGTTGCAAGAAAAGACGAACGTTTCGGTTTTTAGAACTCAACGCTACTTTAACTCATCTGACAGTGAACTGAAAAGTGAAACTCTTTCTTTATCTTGCTTCAACAGAATTTCAGTGCAGCAGATCGCACCGGCTATGTGGATGATGTTTTTTCTTTGGCCAGGTAGATAATACATGGGCTTGAGTCTAAACGTAGCATATGGTGTCATGTCACTCCCACTGCATGTTCACCATCTCCTTGCTCTTCGCTCTCACGTCACCAGGGCTGACAATGTGGATTATGGGACTGCTTTTAACTTGACCAAGTACTTGGAGAGCGAGGAGGGCTACATAGTGTGGGATCGCGTAGCCTCCTCCATCGCCTACATCCGGGACATGTTGTCAGACACAGATCTGTACCCTAAATTCCAGGTGGGGTCCCCTTTGTTCTCTTGTGGTGTTTGGATTTACATTCCAGATTCCAGCCCCTCGTTGTTAACCAATTGTTCTGCTTAAAACGTTGATGATCATTGTACTGAAATAAAACAAGTTATCTAATGCATGACATTTGAGTTTGACTTAGGGCCAGATCAATTTTACTGTATGTAACCTATTAACTTATTTATTTTATGATTCAGAAACTATTTAGGGACCTTGTTTCCCCAATATCAACAGGCCTTGGATGGCAAGATCAAGGAAATCAGACAGAGAGGTAGAGCTTTTCTCTTCCAGGGATATTGACCTTCAAAGAAAAAACATAATGGAATAAATGTAACTGTTAAATCAAGTTTGTGATACTAGTCATCGTTTCCATCAGTTCTGATTTGGTTTTTCCCATCTCATTATTTTTACAAAATTAGCAAATACATTACAATAAACAACAATCCACTTGTTTTGTTGACTAGTAAATCATGTATTACATATATTTCAGTATTTCATGTATATTTTTCAGTGTCTCATCTATTCTATTGATACTGTAACTCATTGGGGCAAATTTGGCCAATAGATTACTGAGAGAGACCGTTTTGGGCATTGCTTGCCAGATGGACGATCCTGAGGCAATCACTAAGGCATCCCAGATTTTTGATCAGTGGATTGCCAAAAATATCAGGTATGTGCCCTAGAATACAGTTATACAGTTATACAGAGTCCTCCCTCCTGCCATCACACATTACGTTAAAACACATCACGGATACAACACTGTGCTCTGACAACACTGACCTCATGTTGAACTCTGACCCCGCAGTCGGGTAGGGGTCAACCTGAGGCTGCTCGTCTATCGCTATGGGATGCGTAACTCTGGTACTGAGGCCAAATGGAACGTCATGTTCCAGAAATACAAAGACTCCCCTTTGGCCCAAGAGAAGGACAAGCTGTTGTATGGGCTGGCTTCCGTGAAGAACGTGCATCTTCTCAGCAAGTAACTTTAACCCAATTATATTATTATTATAATTAGTTGTTGTTATTGTTCTTATTATTATATTAGTGATAGAATGTGAGGCAAACATACACAACATACACACACCAAACAACAATATGTTACATACCATTACTAGAAATCCCAAGCAGTTTTACACGAAATGACAATGTGGTTACAATAATTGGAAGCAGTGAACTCATTAATGTTGAATTAATTAATTCAACATCTATTAACACTAAGTAGGCTGGAGCGGTTTAAAAATGTGAAGAACATTAAAGGATAGGATAACTTTCTATCAACATTACATACAGTAGATGACTGTGTTTCATTGATGGATGTTTGAATCAACAAAATGTGTACGATCATGTATAAAATACAGACATTTTATGTTGTGGAACCACTGTGTGTCCCAGGCTGCTAGAGGCGACTAAGGATGAGAGTGTGATGAGAAGCCAGGAGCTGTTCACGGTGGTGCGGTATGTTTCCCTGAATCCACTGGGTAAAAGCATGGCCTGGGACTGGACCACGCTCAACTGGGATTATCTGGTTCAGAGGTCAGTGCAATGCAACGCAAGTGGCAAAGTGGAAGGGGGAAAGAACTTTACTTACTTAAACTTGTCAAATGGACTGTACCAGTACCAGAAGTAATTAATTTTGATAATTGTTTTATGTTAAATTATCAATTAATTAATTAATTTCACTTTAACAACAATTGAAATGTTTCAATATGTTTTTATAATCAAAGCTGTACATTTTCAACAGATACACCATTAACGACAGAAATCTCGGCCGCCTGTTGAGCAGAATCACGTCAACTTACAATACAGAAGTTCAGCTCTGGAAGGTGAGAACATACACTTGGAAACTTGACACAACCTTGATATGGAAATGAGATACTTCATGTGGCCACATGTTTGTTTTTTAGATGGAGTACTTTTTCAAGCAAACACCCAATGCTGGTGCTGGAGAAATGCCCAGGAAGCAAGCTCTTGAAACTGTAAGGAACAACATTGAGTGGATGCGAATGAATGAGAGAGAGATTAGAATATGGTTGGAAAACAACGTTCCGTAAGATTCCTTTTGGCCACGTGCACCATCCCTAAACAGAACCACCCAATCCAAGTCCTCGTGTCTCATGTCAAGCATTCGCGCGACACAATGAAATATGCATTGTGGCTGTCGTACACTTCGTTCTATCTACTTTGCATATATATATATATATATATATATAACTTGTATATATATATATAACTTTTTTTGTGGCATTTTTCTATGGCAAATAGAAGGTTGATGTAAATGGGTAAAGGGGCATTTAGCAGATGCTTTTGACCAAAG
>OMKQ01001127.1:0-11153 GCA_900302335.1 Phycis phycis
GTGAACGGCACAAGTTTTTTGCAGCATTCCCATAAAGTGTGCATCAGGATGCCCGACTTTGACGGTTAAATGGATTTAGTGAATTGGGCTGTGATGAATAGTATCTTACTCATTAGGACAATGACGTCTCAATATAGCAATGTGAATGTTTAAAACTGCTGACCTTGAGAAGAAGGGGTTAAATGACGGAAAGAACAACACACATTACATCACCTTCATTATCAAACAAACCGGGCTGTCACAGTGATAAATCAAAACAATGTCTGCCCATTTGTATATAATGCCCATTTCTCCCCTGAAGGACGGTGGTCAATTGTTTTTTGTAATATTCTTTGTTCTATTTTTTTGCACTATAAGATTAACTGGTCAGACAAACATACAAATGACATCATGTACCTTCTCTTTTGCCTCCAAAATCAACACTGTACGACGGCAGAAAAGTGATAAAGTTGTGACCCTAGCATCACATATTCCAGGCAGTTCTTGGTGAGCTGTTTCTCATGCTCATGCACAATGTTAACAAACGGTTAATGTTTTGACTCAGATATTGGGCTACTATGCTTACAGGGAAGGCAAATGAGAAATTAATGGCAATTTTACATTTTGCTTACTCACTTGTTTAAATGACTAGAGGCAACACATTAGAGATTTCTATGCAATGCTTCAGAGCTGGTTGTTTTTATGAATGTTCAGATATGCAGTATTTTTAAGACGGTCGTGGTGTTTGTCAAATAGTTGGTGTATTAGACCTAATACAGGTTATCCTTAATAGTGTAAGACTATAAATGGAACAAAATGTACCATCTCAGCATTGGCATCATTGATGCAATTTGTTAACTTCCTGTGAAATGTCCGGTAAAGTTGTCCATAGAAAGTAATTTATTTGGAGTCCTGGTGAGGCAATCACTCAGGCTTACCAGAGACAAGACATCAATAATGTATGTATTGCTTAAATATGTGAACCTCCGGTTCAGAAATGGCACTTGTATTGTGCCAAGGAATATGGAACATGTCAAACACCTCGTTCTCACACACTCAGACACAGTGTATATAGACTGTTCTTTATTTCAGCATTTGGTGATCCTACGTTTTCCTTTTGGAAAAACACCCTACAACCCATTCCACCTGGGTATATGCCTTAAGTTCTTTTTCATGTGCACTGCTGATGTTCGACTTAACCATGCTCACCTTCTGTAACATCCTCATATTTGATCTCTGTAAACTAAACAGAACATTTAGTCTGAACAAATTTTGTGTGTAAGTGTGTAAACACAGATTATTTCAATGTAGATTTTTATCATTTCAGATTTTTACCTCTTTGTACGTACATAGTTACTTGGCGGTTAAAATTAAAATGAATTGAAAGCATTTGAGTGTGATTTGGGATTAAAAAAAATATGTATGTGTGTACATGTGAACCGTTAGTTTCCAGCTTGGAGTGGTGGTCCAAATTGATATACTGTAGGTAACCATACACTGGCATTTGCAGAAGGAATGTTTTTTTTTATTTTGTCTGTCACATTCAGTGCTTTGCTTAATTATGACATCAATGCACACCAGGCCTTTGGAAATTGTATGAAACGAGTAGCAGCATGCATTGTCAGATTGAAGTTACAAAAATTTGAAGATGAGCTTAATACCTGGCACACACTAGACACTTTTTTATTTAGAAAACGAGACCGCACACAAAATGCTAGATAAAGATACATTAAACAGTTTTGGTTGTAAAACGTGCGGAAGGCAACGTTTTGGTTCACGGCACACTACACACGAACAGATGCCATTCCCTGACAATCCAGTCCTTATTCTCAAAACTGAAAACCTTGCAAATCGCAATCGCAGTGAAAATGGACTGTACATGCTGCACCCGGAGTGCATCAGGTTGCATCATTTACTTGGCAAATCCATCACACTTTCGCATAACCTGCTCCGATCAGGTTTGGGGAAGTAGAATCCTATCTTAACATGCCCCACAAACACAAAATAAAGTACCTGAGAACCATCAAAAGAGCTGGGCTTTCCTGACCAAAGCTGAAAGGGGGAAATCGAGCACAAAATCTTGGTGATTATCCTGTACACACAGCATAAGGTTCAAATGTAGTACACATCTGTGCCTTGGCCTTATTAGCGCTAATTGTTCAATTTAACTTCTAAAAACGGACACGATTATGGGCTTTCAGAGACTTCCCTCGCCAGGGTTTAATTCGTAATTGGAAATTTCAATTACAAACGATCATGACACTCATTCTTTTTGGGGTTTTCGGGATAGGCTAATTCTTGTTTTGCAAAACTGGATATCATTTGATTGGCTGTTAATTCAAGTTTTTGAGTTGCTGGCGTGGATGTTTGCTATTAAATGTGATGTGCCGGGAAAGTAAAACTATAGCTATTTTTAAATGGCATATTACTTAAGTGAAGGCTATTAGAGAGAAGCTGTCCAAAGACAGTGAATCAAGATTATTCTAATATGATCCTCAGTTTCCTTGGTTACTGTATTGTGCAAAAATAGAATGATTAAAATGAAAGACAATTCTTTCTATGCAGATATTTATTGGATTTGAAGGATATATGCTTATCTGCTACATCTGCATGTTATAGTTCTGCCGTGGCTCAATATACCCTCATAATAATATAAAGCAAACTATACATAGAAGAAAATGATATAGAAAAGCAACGGAAGGAATACATTTAATCTCTGGGCTAATTCGCTGTTGACAATCCCTTTTTGGTGTCCCACTTGAAAAATAACATTTTGTTTGTCTTCATAGTGAGCACTTTATTAGCCTGTGTCATTTCACCCTTGTTACAATTTTTGCTTGTTGTGGATCAAAGGCATTGAATGGAAGGCAATGGAACTATTTACTATAGATTGTTTTTTGGGAAAACAATCTAAGAAAGTTTTTAAGAAAAATATTGTGGTTCTTGTGTTTAAGTGTTGTGTTGTCATTCTTACATGGCCTTAAAGTCCCAAGTTAAATCCATGCTATTTTATGCCAATTACAAAATATTGATATTCTTGCCTTAAGGAAAATTACAAATGAATAAGAAAGTGCATCCTTTAACACTCCAGGTTGTTTTTATCTCATTGCCAACGCTGTTTAGTAATTCATTCATGTTTGTCAGCCTGAAATGCCAAAATGATTTGAACCTTTACATGATACTTTACTTTTCATACTTTATTGCCTTCCCCATGATGCAGTGTTTTGTTTAGATCACTTGGTCAGTTCAATGTCTACATTGCCATGTCCAAAGCAACTAAGGAAAATGGTCAATCCACTCTAAAGCATCATTGCCCTATTCAACAGTGGCTCGTTTTGAATACTAAAGGTCAATCAAGCAAACAGTGCATTGACTGGTTCCACCTAAATAGTAAAGAGCATCATATTATCTATTGGGATTTAATAAGCCCAGCACCTGCATCATGCATGCAACCATGTTTGTCTTGGCTATGCTTACCTTTTAGACAGGACCATAAGTTAAACGTACACCCTTCAAGTAACTGTCCACAGCTGAGTTTGTTTAGTCTAAACATGAAATGCTTGTAGATTGTTCAAATTGAATTTTATGCTATGTCCTCAAGGGCAACTGATTTGCAGATGCACAGTCTAGTTTTTCTGTGTAACTTGGATGTCAGAAATTTAATTTGCCCTTGAATGTATTGCAATCTTACTGTAATTTACACTTACTAGGGTCCACTCACCCTGTAAAGTAGATGCTAAATCATTTAACTAAATTCTACTTTTGAGAATAAAGACAGAACACAACAGAAGAGGAACCTTTAACACAATCAAATGTGTTCTTTGCCTATCTTGTTTGATTACACAATTTTCGATTGTAAATACAGAGTGCTATTGTTAGTGTCCATTTTAACACTTGGCAGTCACTTTAATATCAAACTGTCTGTGGGGTTGGTCGGTGCTGACACATTGAGATTTTAGCCTATGCTTTTATTTTTCACTATGAGAAGCAGATCAAATGGCCCACAGTACTTTTATTGCCATTGGGATTTAAGTAAATAACCTATGAACAATTAGGATCTTCCTGAAATCTGACACGGCTATTCAGGGATTATCATTTGAATGTCATTGATTGAATACATTGCCACCAAAACCCTATGTTGCAGACATGTTTTCTGTGATTTTGATCTTTCATGTTTTAAAATGATTTAAAACTGCATGGAGTTTTAATGTGCTACAATTTCACATCCATAACACTCCAGTGAATTTGTACTGTAATAGTTGAGCCATCTGGACCACTTAGGAACAACCTCTGTATCTGAATTGGGCCAACCTTGTATGCACATTCTGAAAGGTCTTCATTCACAGTATCAAGCAAAATTGCGTTTAAATGGGACGAGTTGGCCTCCAGCAAAACTCTGAGGTAATTCTTCTCATTGCTATTTTGTTTAAATCATGAGTCAGTGGTTTAGATAATCATTTTCAACCACTGTCAATCATTTCTCATGGTTCCTGCAGCATTGAAGCCTTGGGACTTGGGATGGCTCTCACAAATGTCCCTCCATTTGATGGGAATAATTCAGGCAGCATATTATTTTGAGTTTGTCAGTGCAGGACACTGCTTGAGCTGGATTGCTATTTGACGTTTGTATTTTAGGAAGTAGAAGAAAGCCAGATTCCACTGCTCAATAGTTTCCTGCTTGATCAGTAGGTTTTAATCTTTCAACAAAGGTTCAATGATGTTTCAGCATTTACTGGTAATTTCTACAACTGTAGAAACTAAAAGAAATTATATTCTGTCTTGACACACACATTTGACTCAATGTCACATTGTATGAAATGGAAATTAGCTCTTCAAAGTGCCCTATTTGAAATTCATTTAAATCATTGCTGTTATAGGAAGTAAATGTGTTTTAACCGTAACCTCTAGTTGTACGCATCCATCAGGAAGCAAACACTCAGTAAGTTGTAGTCTTTTTATTTAAAAAATATATGTTTTGAAGGGAGGGAGGAGGGGGGGTAAGACTTTTTTTTTGTTTGCCACATCTTATCCACTTTACAGATATGAAATTTTACATATTACAATACAAAAGGAACAGGGAGGAGAAAAGCATTCATTTTGCACAAAGAGATTGGGTAAGAGAAAGAGGGTGGTTTTTTTCTTCTCTATTTAGGCAGGAAAGGGAACAGGGCAAGAGTATGACAAGAACCGAAAACAGTTGACAAAGAGCCAGAGTGCAAAGGGATGCATATTTCTACAAATTGTGTGGATTTTTTTTTGTCACTTGGTACAAGCTTTATCTTAAACAGTGAAATGTCAAGTGATTTGACAGAACATTAAAAAAATCCACACATCCCCATTCCTTCCCACTATCAAAAACAAGGCTTCTCAACAGTGTTTGCTGAATTACATTAAGATAAAAATAACTCTGTGCTGACTTTGAACATGCAAGACGGATTTGAAGGGCAATTGTGATCGACTGATAGAGAAGTAGAAACAAATGGGATCTTAGCATTTGGTGAGTAATGTAGTCAGTGTCCCTTGTGTTTTAATAAAGTAAAACAACTGATTTTGGTATACACTGACAGTTGGCCTTTTACAGTATGGTGTTATTGTCAGGATCTACATTGCTACAGTTATTAAAGATGTATGTGTATAATCTTTCAGTTCTCCTTCTGATTCATTTGCCAGGTACTTGCTAGCATTCTGGGTAACATGATGAAATTAATTGATAGTATTGTTTTGAAAAGGCAAGTCTAAATAATGCAAATTCTGTAGAAAGTCATGCTTCCTACAGATGACATCTTGCAGCGCTATCAGTGGAGCACCTGCCAATGTTTGCTTTATGATTGCTTACAGACAGAAATGTTGGACCAACTCCTCTTCATGTTGCTTTTTATTTAATATGATACAAATCATTTGTAGAAATGAATCCAAAAGCTAAACTCACTGTTGGAACTATTTCATACTCTAAATATAGGACATCACAACATTGCTACCCGCACCTCTTTTTTAATTTTTTTTATGAACTGGTAGCAAAACGAAAGACGTTCTTCCACTGTCAATCTTATTTTTAAATGCTCTTTGCTTTACCCTCAGGGCAATGTTTTTCATTTAATCAACCCTTTTCACACGACTGTTGGCCCTATGGGATCACATTACTCGACAGGAAGGGCATTCGTTGGCGTAGATAAACCCAGACATTAGCCTATAGTTGGCCCTCTTCACCATCCCATCACCTCTGCTTGCTCTCGTCCACCCTGCCCCCACAGCACAAACACAAAGAGCTGCGGAGCTGCAGCAGCGGCTTTAGTCTGATGCTAATGCACATCCTCGCCCTGCTGCATACAAATGTGTCCTGACCCAGGCTCACTGTTTGCTTATCACAAGAGCTAATTTTGCTCCATCTAGCCAAGTTTTAACTCGCTGCACTGTCGACTGTTACCCTCCGAGGCTCGTGTTCTGTTTTATATTTATTTTGGATCCCAAACTCGTTGATTCAATAACTAGATTTTTGATGCACATGTTTCAGCGATGTTCTTGACGTGTAACTTGTGTCTACAACTATTTTTGAGTGATCCAATAAGCTAACTCATGCTCGATCACTGGGGTGGGTGACATGTTGGACATATATATTTTTTGCTTGGCTTTAATTGACTCAATCTTGAGCTTGTCAGGCCCGATTACTGAATTAGGATGTTCTACTGGGCCCCAGGGAAAATACAATCTTAAGTTTGAAACCGTTTAACCTCTGCTCTTTAGTAATTGTATAGTAAAATATATATATATATTTTTTTTATATTTATATATATTAGATTGCAAGTAAACAATGGTTTGTGGGCTAATTTGTTGGCAATATTAGTCACAGTGTGAGTGTCTGGAGCCAAAGAACCATTTAACAGTAATTTTGATAAATTATCCATCAACCTTTGTACAAATGGTACATGGTAATGTTTTGTACTAAAACGTATAAAAACGAATTAAGAATATGACCACTTGTGTTAACTGAACATGGCTCTTTAATTTTAACATGATTTCCCAGAATACAATTTTAAGTAATCCAAATTGAGAGGGAACCTGACAGTGACTTACCATTTTCATGTTGAATTATTTTCAAACCACATCGGTTCATAACGAAAGAAACTTATAATTATTTGATTGAACTATCAATTTGTTTTTATGTCTGGTGCATTGTATAAACTTCATCAAAGTCTATTTGGTAACTTTTTATATGAAAAACACAATTTTGTTTATGAATCTTTCCCCACTAAATCTTCACTTAGCAGAGGGCCTTCTGGCTAATTATCCACTCTGTGCTGTAGAATATATTGACAATGTGGAGACAAATCTCACAGTTTAGTTTCCCATTCAAAGTGATTGCCCCTGCCTGATATGAACAACTCTGCATTCATAGAAAAATAAATTTGTGAACATTTCTACATCGTCCTATAACTGTCATATCCAACCCTAATTTCCTCATTCAACAGCTCTCATAATCTCAAAACGTACTTGTAGAAATTACGTTTATATATAATATATTTATATAAACTGGAAATAAAAACAAACAAACCCTGTATCATCTGAAATGGTCAAATGGCAAACCATATGCTCTAGGAATAAATAAGAGTTCATACTTCACACTCCTTATAAGGCAGTTGCTGACACTTGCACTGCCCATAACCGTTGATGATGACAAGGGCTCCTTCCTCATGGCTGGGCTCATATTCATTATAGGGTACCTGTGTGGCAAGATCTGCCATAGGCTGACGCTGCTGGTTTCTCATCTGTCTGCGGTTCTGTATAGCCGAGCAGTGGCGTATCCGACGCAGAGTTGGAGGACAGCACTTGCGTGAGATGTATACAATGAAAATAATGAGGAAGAATGAAAACAGGAGAGCGATAGTTCCAATGATGACCCTCTGGGTGAGGACAGTATTGTCTGTTTCAAAGTCATCTGTGACTGCTGCTTCTTCCATTGTGGTGGTGGTAGTCGCCAGAGCAGTGCGCTGTGTTTTAGTAGTCGTCGTTGTGGTGAACGTGGTAAAGCTCCCAAAATCCTCGGCATAGTCCTGTGTGGCTGTCTGCTGCATAATTCCGAAAAGCGAGCTTGTGACCTCTGGGGTTGTAGTGGCTTCTGTGGTGGTGCTAATGGTCTGTACAACTGGTGCTGAAAAGTTCTGGCAGAGCTGGAATCCATACACCGCATCTAGTATCTCCTCACCCTGGGCATATTCTGGACTATGGCAAAGGATTGAATGTTCCCACCTCCCCTTGAAGGTACTCAGCCATGTGGCCAGAGAGCAAATCCTTTTGGTACATTCCCAAATGTTACTAGACAACCCAATGGTACCAAGTGACTGCCACATATCCATGACCAGTGGATCCAGACTGCTCAGTTTGTTGTTATCCAGGAGCAAAACCTTTAAGTTTGGCAATGTTTCAAACACATCAGGTGTAAGGACACGAATCTCATTCCCGGTTAAGTCCAGCTTTTCTAAAGTTGTCCAGGTCCACTCCATGCCACACGTCAGGTTGTTGATCTTATTCCACTGTAAATGAAGAGATTGAAGGGCGACCAGGCGAGGGAAATGGGCTAGGTTGATCTTGGTTAGCTGATTGTGTTCCAAATGCAGCTCTCGGAGCTTAATGAGCCCAGCAAAGCCGTTTCTGGCCAAGCTCCGGAGACGGTTGTTGCTAAGGCCCAGATACTCCAGGCTGCGGCAGTCCCAAAAGGCCCGTACAGGTGTGGTACGGAGTGAGTTGGAGCGCAGATGGAGGATCTGGAGCTTTCTTAGTCCATGAAATAGTTCTGGTTCCAATGCAGTCATCTGATTAAATGATAGGTCCAGTATTTGTAGGTTGATGAGGTGAATGAACGTTGTGTTGGGCAACTTGGTGATGCGATTGGAGCTCAGGTTGAGGTCCTTAAGCTTGTAGAGCCCCTGAAAGGCATCCTCTTGAACTGTGGTGATCTGGTTGTGGTCTAGATGTAGCCAGGTGAGCTGACTGAAGCCATAGAATTGGTCAGGGCTGAGCTCGCTGATGCTGTTGTGGCGTAGAGACAGCCCCAAGGCCCCCTTGTCCACGCCATCTGGGGGCGCTTGGAGCCCCTGTGTGTCGCAGTAGAACTGCAGGTCCTCACAGCGGCATTTCTGAGGGCAGGTTGTGCACGACGTAGGAGGCAGCAGACACAGTAGCAGCATGCTGATCAGACATAGACAGAGTGCCGTTGGTGCGGGTCCCACCAATGGCCACCTTGAATGGAAACCTGGGTGGGTTCAAAGATAAAAATGAACTGAGGTGGGAAAGCAAATCTCTGCAGAGCTCTTAGTGCTGATGCATGGCAACATGCTCTTGTCTCCCTGCGTTTTCCCTTCAATGCGCCGTGAACTACAGACTTTCTTAATCAAATCAAATGAAAATGTTCTACCGCTATACATGTTTTTTTCCTCATTATCTTAATGAGCTGGAAATAAATTACTTGACATGACCTGTTTAGTTTCCTCACCTTCTATGACGTCTTAGTGGGCATTATGATATATTTTATGTTTTTTCCATTTCTTGCTGAATAATACATTTTTGCCATTTAATTTTTTAAGTTCCACATTGTTTTTAAAATAATTGCAAAAAGTGTGAATCTTTATCGTGGATATAATTTTCTGTTAATGAAACACATATCATTGCTCATTACAAACGTATACATTTAAAATGAGTGCGAATGAATAGGAAGGATGAAGGACAAATGCCGTACACGGGCAGGGCTCAATAGCCTTTTAGTCTTCTGCCTCGCTCTCTCTTACTCTTACTCCCTATTCAGGTCTAGATTTGCCAGATAAAGGGACTAACTTACCCATTCTTTTGTGCACATCGGAGGCTGCATTCAACTGTCTTTTTCCGCAGACTCTTGGAGCAGCCAGATGGAACAAGATTCCATAAGGAGAAAACCCTTTTGAGTAAACACAAAAGAATTCAGCCTCTTTAGTAAAGCAATAGAGAGCCCTTCCAGTAAAAGCAAAATCGGAAATTCCATTTCCTCAAAATGATGTTTATTCCACTTTGCTTTCCCCGTGTTTCAGTTAAGATCCGATCTCTGCTTCATCATTTCCATTTCTACAAGGAATCCTTTTTTTTCTGTCTTCCAAGTTGACCGTCTGAATCCAAAAATACCCCGTCGCAAAGAACCACCTTTCCTCCTTTTTTAAATCCTTCGCTCAATTCCACCGCAACAATGTCAAATCAGTTGCTTAATTGAAGATCAAGTGTTCCCTTTAATGGCTTCAGGTCCCTTAAACCCTAACTTGTTGATGCCAGAGACCCCGTTTCTCTTGCCAGCCCAGTCTCGGCACCGCCTCTGCAGCGCAATGTGCGGACTGTTCGTCTGCAAGCAGAGACGCAGGAGAGAGGGGGAGAGAAGCCGAGCAGAGTCGTGGATGTTATTCTGTGCTTTTTTTGTTGCAGCCACTCAATGCTACAGAGGGGTGGCAGCCTGGCGTCGATCATCAGTGCAGTTTCTCTCTCTCTCTCCCGCTCCCTCTCTCTCTCCCCTCCTCTCTCATACGCGCAGACACACTCCCCTGCTCAGTAACTTGCTCTCTACCTCGTACGCGCCGCATGTGCGCACCTCTGCCTTCCCCCTCCCCCTTTGCATACGTTCCCTCCTCCCACTGACTCGTCACAGTCAGAATATTGATATCTCCAACGTGTTGCGGCAGCTCACCGTTGAAATTAACCACGGCTGTAAATCTGAGCCTCGCCTTGCCGTTAGCCGCGTTCATTCCAAGACACAAGCAAAATGGATTAAAGGAAACTGTAATTTCATAGCACAACACCAGGGATGACAAAGGGTGACCAAGAGGCTTCTCAACCCCATATGTCTAGAATTGAAATCGTGACATGGAGTGTCTTAGTTGTTATTAATAATTTAGACATCCAGAGTGAGCATGGCCATATGAAATGCTGCCAGCTGATCTGAAGTTCATTCAAAGTAGCAGTAACACCAAAATGATGAGACTAAATGCCCGTCTATATCACAAGGCAGTCAGTTATCAAAAAGCTGACGCATTTCCATTATTGGCTGAAGGAGTCATATTTTGTTGTATTTTTTTGAGTGGTCTTTATTTTTCACAGGTTTTTTAACAAAAGCATTTTCCACAATTCACTAAGAATGGAAAAGTGTGCAAATAACACCCTGCAGA
>OMKQ01001153.1:0-10729 GCA_900302335.1 Phycis phycis
GGGCATTAGTTGACTTCAATATACTCAACAATGCTTCTTAACCTGAAACTCTTTACACTGCATTTACTAACCACTAGTCCTTCACGATGGTATTGCATCTACCTGTTGTGGACTTTTGGCCATATCTGGAGATTCCTTGCCCCAGTAGCATTTCACAAGGTGTCCTTCGATGGCGGTGCAGTTCACGGAGACAATGGCATGGGCAGCGCTTTCATGAGAGGAGAACCTTTGAAGACATAAGGTAATGGTGTTTCATGTTTTCAGTGTGTCCATCTATGAATCCAGGGGTATAAGTCAACTGAGTACTTGTTAATACACAACAGATGCCCATGAAATAGAACTCGCTATAGAATAGCGCGCCATTGATTGTTGACAATTGTAAACATTGTGCTGACATCTAGAGGCTACTTTGTGCACTGGAGGTTGTCTCCGCAAACTGTACCTAATGAAAGAATATCCTTTCTCAGGAAAAACTCTGATCTCCATGATTTGACCGAATGGAGAGAAGGTCTGTCTCATGAGGTGCTCTGGAAGAGTCAAAAGACATCAGTGTCACAAGAGGTCAAACTACATATCGACAATGCAATCACTTTCCAGAACATGACTATGGGTAGTTGCCTGTGAGCCCTGACTGGATCCCTCCACAGTACACGGTGCAGTTCTGCGGGCTGGACTGAGTGACGACATCCTCAAACCTCAGCTGCTTCGACCCGTCTGAAATGAAAAGGAAAACACCCCATTGAAAAAAACAACAACTCTAAAGCAAACCAAAGCATCTGCTGAACATCAAATGTAAGCCCATGGAGCATGAATCAAGACGCCAATCTATCATTTCTACTGCATTCCAAAATTGTTCAGAACACAGAACGTTTTCATAGCATTTCACAGAAATGCGAGTGTATCACTTCGTAACTTTTTCTCTAACAACGAACATGGATGGCATCAGGATGCACTGAGGCGGTCTGAAGAGACGCCATACATACTGTCTGGGATGCTCTTTGGAGCTGGTGGCTTGCGTGTTGCCCAGTTGGTTCTGATCTGGCGCCCTCCGAGCCACTGCCCTCCCATTTGACCGATGGCGTTTTCTGCGTCCTGGAATGTAAAAAGCAAAGCTAGTTCCACTACATCTATGTACAACATTGTAAAGTTTTAAAAGCTACCATCTTGCCTCAGACAAAGTCCTATCTTGCTAATATCACAATGTAAACGTTGCAAATTGATACAACTAAAACTAAACATGAATTATCCAACAATGCCCTAAACTATGTTCAATGTTTTGATATATATATTGTAATAAGCAAAAGCAGAAAAGAGAAATAACCTTCATGGCGTGCTCTTGCCCTGGAGCCTTACCAGTTTGTTGTAGAAGGACACAAATCCATACCCCTTTGATTTGCCTGTCGTCATGTCCTTCACAACACGGGCGTCACTGGAAGCAAACAGGAAAACGGCATTAGCGCGCTTTACTTTGAAAGGTTTTCGTTTTAAAGAGGAGCCACGCAAACACACTGAACAGTGATTCCTCTACATGGTCCTAAGTTGTAACTGTACTTTCACTAGCTTAGCCCTGGGCTGACCACTGGTGCGTAAGACTAACATCAAAAGACCAACAAGAGAACAAGTACAAATACATGCAGCCTACGCTGTTGGTTCAACATGTTTTCAGATCTGTACGTTGTTTTAAGGATTCCTGGCCAGCAGAGCACCACCGTCTGGTTTCACACTAGTAAACTATTGACTTAAATTCACAAAAAGGAATACGTTGTAAGGTTTACCATGCATTCTTAAAATCTGCTGTTGGTGCTCGTCCTAAAAATAGAAATATATAAAAAAAAATATATATCAAAGAGAAAAAAGGAATTAAACGGCATACATGGCCTGTTAACAGATTTCTTTATTTTTCCTGGTCAATTCTTTACCACCAATATGGAGTTTGGGGAGCTGCAAATTTTGAGAAATTGACAATTTCAGAATTTTTGTGGAGGAGCAATGCACTACAAACAGTACTATGCAAATCAAAATGAGACAGGTCATACATAAATTTAGAGTATTAAAGTTGGTTAATCTAAACTAGGTCATGTTAATAGACAGCATCTACAATAAAGACATATGGAAAATAGAATAGAGGAAAAAAAACTACATCTGATTCTCCGAGTGCACAGTTCCTTGCTGTTAGCTTCAAGCTCCTGTCCAATCCTATGAGCATTTCTGTAAAATAACCAGAGTGCTATTACTTCACTGAGATCCACAACCGCAGTTAAGGTGAAAGCTTTTCAGGTTCATGAAAAGATCGAATTTTGTTGACAATCAAGACAAGTTACTTACCATAACCTAAACATCTTCAAGAAAACCCCAAGCAAAGACTTGACACTTCAAATCAACACTATCCCATATTTACATAAATCTAAAAATTGTCAAATTGAACAACTATAATAACGAATATTACTGCAAGTTCGCCAATTGGCAAATGACGTTATGTCTGTGAAAATATGTGGTAACTACACGTGTGTAATACAACACATGCCAGATGTGTAATTTTACACATTCATCATCCTATTTTTCTTTACATTAAAAGGTGCTGTAAGTAAGTGTTAAGACCTATAATGCCACAGCCACCTGTCAGCTATTAGTGAGTGAAATGAAGTGGGACTGCACCTGCCTCTGTAACAGCCAATTTAGATTTTAGACCACGCCCGGCTCATTTCTGACCAATCAGGGCATCTTTTCCCTGATTGCGGAATCCATGTTCCCTGTCAATCACAGGTCCATGAATGCAGGAAAGGTAGGAAAGGTAGGTTGTATAGTTTCAATATACTGCTCTCTTGCTCTTTCCTTGCTTTATCTGTTTACAATTGCTGAATCTTACGTACAGCACCTTTAGGCCTAAACTTGCTAAAAAAAAACAACTACATTTCATAGACAAGTCATTCAGGATATACACCTGAAAGACTTTCTATTTTCCAAAAATCTGAAGAAAAACAAAGTAAAAAAACACAATTATCTGCGAATACTATAGGAATAACATTGTACTAACTTGGCTGTGAATACAACTGATCAACTAGCACTGACAGTGAAATGAATTAGAAAGAATTCAAACCCTGGCCTCATTCATTAGTATAATTGTCATTAGTAGTACTGCCATTGTAACTGCAAATTGTGTACAATCAAAAGGCTGACTGGTGGTAAAACGCAGGGAGAGTGTATGGCCTGGCAGAAACACATATGTTGGTCACGTGTGTAGAGAACTACAACGGGAAAGCAGCAGGTCAATAATGTCACACAGCAGAGGTGTCCGTTGCTAAGTGCACCCTGAAAGGAAACAACGCGCAGCACACAACGCAAACAATCAGCAGCGCATTTACGTAAGACTTACGAGATTTTCCCAAAAGGTGTAAAAGCGGCTTTGACATCCTCTGTTGTAATCTCAGGGCTCAAATCACCCACAAAGACATGGAAGTGATCTGGAAAATAATAATTACAACGGTATTAAAAACCATCCATTTCTGGTACACTAAAAACCATCAATTTCTGGTACACTAAAAACCATCCAGAGAGCGCCTTGAAGCAAGAAGACGTATCGGGTGAACACTTACTGGATGTGTCTTTCTTTTGAGTACTTGGAGTGGTGGCCCAATTCACTTTAACCTCCTAAAATCAAAATGACATTTCATTACGTTTTTATCAACATCAAAGCATTGCACTAAAGGAAGGAGGGACATTTTCTATTAAATCTTGGACAAGACGACCCTACCTTTCCCAAAATCTTCCTCCCATTCATTGCTGCAAGGGCTGCAGCAGCATTTCTGTGTTCGAAAAACTCCACAAAGCAATATGGGTCATTGCTTGTATGCTGTTGGAGAAAACTAAACTGTCAAAACTGTACAGGACGTCCATCTCCTTCTATATATATATAATTCATAGATGTGAGTGTATTGTTGATGTTGTGATGTAATGTTAGATATGTGCTTTTGCAGTTGGATGTTTTGAATGTTGTTTTAATGTTGGGTGTCGACTCAGTTACACCATAAGGAATAGCGACGATATTGCAATTAAGCACACCTGTAATGTGTCTGTCACACCAGACTCTCAAAACAAATGCTTACTTATTTAATTACGAAATTATAAACAGGATAAACAGGCTTGTCGGGCGTTGCGTACTCAAAATACGGTTATAACACAGCAACTTACCTCAGTGATCATTTTGCAACTTTTACAAGTACCTATCTGGGAAAATAGCTCCAGGATCAAAACTTCCGTCACATCTTTAGATAGGTTACCAACATACCTGGGGAAACACAAGGTTAAACGTTGGGAGGAGATAAAAGCGTTTAATCTTAATCAGATTTAACACGTGTTTAACCAACACAGCCCACTTAAACGGGTGTTGATCGCCAGCTCAGGGATGCACTTCCATTGACTCAAACGAGGGCTCAATAAATAGCCCTAGCTTAAGACAATGATTTAGCAATTAACCAAACACTTAGCGGGGTATCCCCGTGCATTCTAGCGGGTAACGCACACCAAACACGGTCCGCTACATGGCGAAATACATGGTCATCGGACGCCAATAGCAACACAGTAATATTCCGCACTGTTGTATATGTAACTGTTTAAACGTGGAGCTAACCCTCGACCGCCTAGCTAGCTAACAGATTACGCTGCATCGTTAAATAGCAACGCAAAACATTATAAACTAAACTTGCTGTTGGATGGGGCTGCCCGCAGTGACTTACAGGGTTTTGGGGTAACTGTCGTCCTCCATTGTCACTAATATACCTTTGTAAGACCGCTATTAACTATCTACAATGCCAAAGTTGAGCGTGAATACAAACACCAGCTAATAGCTTAGCAGCTAGCGGACTGGTGATAGCGACGTACGTCACCACGCGTCCCCACACGTCACACCGGGGAGATGGTTTCGTGTGTGCGCGTGGACGTATGAAGAACCAGCTGTTGTATTTTTAACATTTACAATTTTAAACTTTGCGAATCGATTTTTAGGTAGGGAATACATTCCAGTTGTGACGTCGCTGGAGAGGTGTGCAAGGTGTCCAGTCCATATGTGAACTTCTGTTACTGAGTTTGTTTGTGTATGTTCAGTAAGTCCCAAATGCTTCCCAAACGCATAAAATGGGCTGCAGGGAACCCGTAGAGTTGATGAAGTTAATTATTGTCTAGAAGGGTCATTTCCTAATCATACTAAATTATACTGTCTAAAACAATAAGATCATGTTAACTTGGGAAGCATTAGGTTATTGCTATGTGAAGGATCCTGAGCCTCCACACATCTATGATTGTCCAGGTATATCCACCTCTATCCTGGAACTGCTGCTGGAGGCAGCCCACGTGCAGCTCCAGCCAGACCTCCAACAGCTCCGTAGCAGCCTGGTGCTGCTGTTTTTGGAACGTCCTGTTCAGCACTGCTAGTTTGGTTCTGCGCCTGGATCTGTAATCCTCACTGCCACTGCCCGATGCATAGAGCTGGAGGCCTCATTGCAAAGGGAGAGTGAAGTGAAAGAGGTTGAATACATCAGATTCAGCATTTACTTGTCACCTACAGGGAGCTGACATGAGGAATCAGAAACAGACGGATTGCAGGGAGAATAATGTCTGTATTTGTTACTCTTCAGGGTATTCATATGTCATAATCTTTACACAGTCTGACAAAAATGTGTATCTTCTTAATATTACATTCATGGTTAACATTGGACTCTCTTCAGATCATGGTAATTATCATAACCATTCAAATGTATCTAATATCAATAATGTTCATGTTATCAATTAGAATGCCAAGAGTGGGCTACTCTACACTATGTAATAAGTGTAGGCCATCCAAGCTAGACAAATGGAAACTGAAACTGAAAGACAGAGAGGGTTTGTTATAGATCAAAATTATGCGATTGCAATTTACACTAAATTTTTAAAACAATGATTAAACTTTTGAAATCCACAGTTGATCCCACACAACATACATGCCCCAGGAAACAAAAAAGGCCATAGGTATATTCATGATATATTCCATTTGGCCTTCGATAATGATAATATTTGGCTAATGCTTTTAATACTGTAATCTGTAGTCTCAACACAGTTTTACAATGCAAAAACAAAAAATCTACAGTCAATGCACAACCACCGGTGGTCGAGAGCTACACATTAGCTGACCTTTCGGTGGAACAATCTGGTTAATTCTTGTTCATGCGCTGAACATAGTCATAACAACATGAGTGGACTGCGTGCCATCTTATCATCTGGCCGCAAGTGGGCGGGCAACTGCAAGTAGGAGGGGCTTACAGTCGCAAGTGGGAAGGCTCGTTCGTTCCCACGTTTGATTTGTTAACCTCTTAGAAAACCTACTTTATGTTTATGTTTATAAGAGTAAATTCGACATTAGTAAAACGTTTTGGCTAAAAGTGGGCACGCCTTTGACCTGTGTAGTTTAAAAGGTAACATTTCATCTAAGACTGATACCTTGTGACAACTTTCATGGGGTTGGTTGTCACGTTGTTGTCCCAATGGTTTTCAATTGGTTTATTCGCGAGTGTACAGTATACTTAACTTAATTTATGCAAAAAGTATACACGTTTTTGTTCAAAGTAACTCTTGGATACAGTTATCTTAGTGTTCTAATATAACTACAAGTGTTTACATGCAGGCTACGTGTGTAATGTGTATGTATATGTACACAGTGTTTGTATTTTAAAATGTGCATTCATAACATACTTAACTGTGCGTCTGGAAGATACTAGTATATATAGTTCGGTAGTTGATATACAGAACTTTATACAATAGTATATACATTATACAATATTTGACAGAATTTGATTCGGTAGAAATTAATATTATTCCAGCATACTTTGGGAACTTTTTTCAGATGCTGTTCCCTTTCCAGAGCAAAGTAAGTAAGGGACTTCCACACGGCTGTGCTCTGTACCCACAGCAACCACGAGTTGTTCAGCTGCAAAGTCGCAGAGAGCAACGTTCGCTGGGATGATGAGGAGAGCGCTGTGGTGGATGAGGAGGAGCCGCAGGTGGCCCCGAAGGAGCGTCAAGATGGAGGAGGACGAGCGGCCGGTGGCCCTGGAGGTGCGGCGGGGCGTTAAGGACGAGGCCCCCCTCTTCGATCATCTTCCAGCACCGAGAGGACACGGACCTGCAAAAACCCCTCCCACTCGCGGTGTCCTCCCAATGGCTCCGGTCTGCAGAAATGCAGACGGTTCAACGCCCCGACGCTGATCGCGCTATTTCGAGAAACTTCCAGCCCCTTTTTATACGTCATTTAAGGAATCCTTAAAGAGTCCGTCGCTTGTAGGCAATGTCTCAGTACCTAACAGCCAGCGACATGGACAGCGTAAGGACACAGTCACCGATAGTAGCAATGGCAAATAACAACGACCCACTGCCTCTTGGATGGGAAATTAAGATAGACCCGCAGACTGGCTGGCCTTTTTTTGTGGATCATAATAATCGCACCACAACCTGGAATGACCCACGGCATGATGTCAAAAAGGTATGAGACTCTATGAAGTTATGTGTTTTCTTCCCCCTTATTATAGTCGATTTCCATTAGGGTGTCGATATCCCTTATTTTCCTATTTGGGTGGTCGGGTTATTGACGGGTTGCTAAGAGTGTATATCAGCTTTATAATTTGATATGTTGTTGACCGTAAAGGACTGGCAAAGGTCTGCCACACAATTCCGTGATAGGCCTCCGCGACAGCAACAGCTCATAAGCCTATTATTACTAGTATTGCTCCGTTATATTCTGGTCGTATGATCTAAGCGAATGATTGCTAGATGACGCACGTTGCAGTATGTAAAGAGCGCCTGTGAGTACGAGCTATAGACATGCTGCAAATGCTTCTGCCCGTCGTTGTCTGGTTTGGAGAAACTTTTTTCCTTACAAGGATTGAGTCTGTCCGTTTACGTTTGGCCTGGTGAATATTAGAAACTCTAATGTTTGTGTGACAGCGAACATGTTTACGCATTTATTGGCCCGTGGTCTCTCTGCACAATTGAATTGAGGTGGCAGCGATCTGTAAAATAGCGTGTTTTTGAGAGATCAACTCTTGCCTTCCAAAGTTAGTGTCACGAAGAATCTGCTGGAAAGACACAGCTGTCAGGGGATAAAAATGGTGCAGTGCTTCAAGCAATACAGACTACAGCGTCCCACAGTGAAATGGCAGAGGGCAAAGGGTCGTTCAGAGATATTTGACAACTTTTTTCTTAGAGATTTTAAACTTGTGTTTGAATGTTTAGAACAGAGACTTCCATGTATTTTCTCAATGAACCGAAGCAGAACTTGCAACACTATACTTATAAATACGCCGTGCGCAATAAGTGGTGGGCTATCAATAGACCTGTTGCTTATGAGCTTCTCTCGCTGGTTGTCATTAACAGGTGTCTTTTGCTAAAGTCTCTTTTGTGTAGCCCTACACTGTACAGAGCAGAGCCAAAAGAATCCGGAAAAAGTTCAGTGCCAAATGTAAATTAGGCCTACTAACTATCGTATCATTGTCAAAAACCCAGAATAAGAAAGTTATAAAGCCTTTAGATCTGTAGTGTATGTTACAATTGATAGTAGTTAAAATTGTAATGATTTTCATTTGCGATGCAAATGCGCTTATTTTTTGTTTCACATGATGTGACAAATAAACACTTAAAATCAATGTTATTTGTGATTTGCTTTTAGTAGTTTGGTAGTTAACACAAGTTTTACACAGCAAGTCCATTCTTGGACTCATTCTTCAGAAATTCCTTCAGATTTCTCAGCCTTTGTTATCAAGGGGTGCTGAATTTCATAATACCTTCACAAAGAATCAAGGTTTATTTGCAATATATGTCTGAGGTTGGCAGACATTGGCAGACATATTAGCACTTAGCCAGAGATGTTGTATACTAACAATGGTTAACCCAGCAATCGGAATGCTTGTTCTGGTGACTTGCTTGCTGCATTAACAGCAATGAAATGTTAATCCTTAATCCTTAAGACATTTCAAGGTTGATGCTGACATATCGTGGGTTGGGTTCTCAAACACTACTCAAATGTTTTAAAGACTTTGAAAGACCACGCTCTCCCTTCGTTTCAAATACATCAATGGATTTTACATTCCACGTGTGACATATCCATGCCTCTCCCTCAGGTCAGCCAGCAGACTCTAAAAGGACCCAATGTCCCGCCGGATACCAGCCCCCAGGAGGCACAGAAGACCTTCGTGAGGGAGATGAAGCACCCCACCCTACGCCAAGGGTACATCCCCATCCCCATCTTCCACGAGGGTGCCGAACTCCGACAGCTGCAGCAGCAGCATCAGCATCCGCAGCAGCAGCAGCAGCCGCCGTTTTCCTACACCCAGCCGAGTGCCGCGCAGAACCAGAGCGTCTGCGCCGACGGCCGCACGCCTTCCCCGACACCGGGGCTCCACTGCAGGCCCAGATCTCCTCTGCACGGGCCCCCGGACTGCTGCAGCTCCCCCGAGCCCACCAAGCCGTGCTCACCCACGTCTCACACGACCGAGGTGAGGCTGCAGCTCAGAAACCTTTTTTTTATCTTTTCTTTTTTTTGGAGGAACAATTGCTCATTATCCCCTCACGGTAAAGCATGCAGGTGCGCTGGTCTTATGTGGAATTGAGTACAAGGAATGTGTTTGTTTGGCTTTACTTCAAGGTCAACATGCTTTATTTGTTATGCACAGTGTGATGCAGGGTCATTAGCATATGCAGCCTATGTATCCTGGTGGTAATAGACAAAAGGAGAGTATGAATGGCCAATAAAGAATAAAAACATGAAATATTACAAATATAAAGTGGAGCTGTGCCAATACGTACATTCAATTTAAGTAATGCATATAGAATACCGAGTGGCCACTTTTTCATATGACTGAGATCCTCTGATGTTAACGGCTGCTTTTATTTTGAAGGTTTACAGCGCCCCTTTCCAACAACCCCAGAGACGCAGCAGCGCGGGCCTGCAGGCCGGCTACATCCCCATCCCCGTGATCCACGAGGGCAGTGGCAGCCAAGCACCGTCTCAGTCGGCCCAATTAAACCCCACAGTGTATTCCCAACGCCTACCTTACTCCGAGCACCAGCAGCCTTTCCACCGGCCACAGCCAGATGAACGGACGAGCCATTGTGGGTCCATGCAGCACCCCCGACATATGGACGCGGCGCCCATTCACCACCCGCAGCATTTAAGGAGTCAGTCTCCTGCTGTGACACAAGTGATGGGAGAGCGACCACAGGTAACAAACGAAAGACCTCTGAAAAGTCTCTTCTCCGTGCCACAGCACAGTTGAAGTGGCTGCTGATCGATAAGAGTTCATTTAAAGAGCGTGCTTTTCAGATAGTTGACAATGTGCCCTCCGTTGTTGCAGGTTCAGCAGCACATATCGAGAGAAGTACCAGTGAAGATCGAGCAGGAAACATTTGCCAGCCAGCAGAAGCCAGACAAACCCCAATCACCGCAGTCTTTCCACATGGAAATTGACAACGAACCGTTTCCACCGCCACCTCCACCTGTCCACTTCCACGAGCCGACACCACAGCAGTGGCAGCCGGCCCAGCAAGCCCAGTACGCCCCACCGTTCCCACAACAGCAGTCTCCGCCCCCACAGGAGTTCCCAAAGGTCCCGCTGCCACCCCCTACAGTCATCCACCAGCCTGTGCAACTGCCTGAACAACAGCTCGAACAACAACAGCCCGAACAGTTGTACACACCGCCCCCACAGTT
>OMKQ01001156.1:0-11282 GCA_900302335.1 Phycis phycis
CAATCTCTGGTTCTGCCCGGGGTGTCCCGTTTGAGGCTGTTACCGAGGGAGGGCTTGTTTTTTGGGGTGGTCGGGGTGACAGGGTTTTTTGACGCTGGGGATTCTGGGGAAGTGCGGTTGGAATTTGTAACATTTTGTAACAGCGAAGACAACCCTGAGGCAAGAAAGAAATGGGGGGGAGGTAGAAGACAAATGAGACAATTAGTTAATGGTTATAACTTCATCAATCTGCTGAAGAAGAGGACCTGATGCGCGGCTCACCGGGGGTGTTTGTCTTTGACAGAGCGTTGAGTATGCCCTCAGGCGTGATGTCAACTCGTGATAGGATGCTGGCCAGGGCCGGACTAGGCGGGGCAGCTTTGGAGGCTGTTGATTGGCCCGAAGGCGTAGTGGGTGTGCCCGGGGAGGGCCGAGATGAGGGGCTTGCTGCAGATAGGCAGAGGGGGACATCAACACTGGCCTTGAGTTAAGATCAACATAGTTGGATTCAGAAAACGTCAACATGGACCGCATGGTATGCTGACTTTGAAGACCACAGTGCTCCACATAGTGATTTCTTACCTGCTTCAATCAATCAGCCATATTGCCATGGCCTAGTGACTGAAAGACAAAGCTGGCCTGTACAGTCTATGGCGTTTCCCAGGTAAGTACGTGCAGGCATCGGATGCCAGTTCCATTTGATGTAACAACATATACAAGACAGTCGGTGTGAACTAACGGAAATACGGCTGCCATCGTAAGTGGACGTTGAAACAAAAACATCTGTACCATCCGTATTTTTTTCTTTGGAAAGACTGACATCTTCAAGCCAAGAATAACCAATTCCCACAGACTGCAGTAAAACACATCGTATAAAAAAATAAAAGACAAATAAAACTCCCTTCTTCGTATCGTGTTTGATTTCTACCACAATCAACATACTTGTGTTCTTCATGGCAGACGTAATGGAACTGAGGATTGAGCTGATCTTCCCCAGGTCCACGTTGGCCAGGTTGACCCCCAGAGGTGAGGTCGGGGTGCTCTGGCCAGCTGTGGTCGTCGGGGTGAGAGGAGTGGGCGGGGCCGGTGCCGTGGCAGGGGGCGTGGTCTTGGGAGACTTTGTTGTGGCGTCCGGGAGATTAAGCTTCGATGGCACGGACGCTTTTGTCGTCTTGGAAACGGCGGCGGACGCCTTCTCCGTCTTCTCGTCAACTGGTAAAAGTGATTTCATTCAAGTTTAGAGATTCATGCATGCATCAAACTAAATGACTAACATGGCACCACAGGGTCCTAGGGAACACCATTTAAGAGCATGAGGTCAAGCTGCCACTCACCTGACATGCCAGAGACGCCCTCCTCGTCAGACATGTCCATGTCCTCTGGGTCTACGTTGTCCCGGACCAAATCCCCCTCGTCCATGGCCTTGCCATCCAGCTCGGGGTCCAGGGGGGCCCTGCTGGCTCCCACGGCCAAGAAGGGGGAGTCGGAGCCGGTCGGCGAGGGGGCGTCTTCCGAGGGCGACGGGATTGGTGAGTCCTCGGGCCCCGGGAGCGACGACTTCAGTGCATCTAGTTTCCTCTTCAGGCTGGCCACCCGGCTAGCAAAGGCATTGTATGCCTAGAGGAGGCAGAAAGAAGGGGTTCCAATTCCAAATGAATCCAATTAATTAACCACAGGAAGAAAACATCAATGTGTAGTATTATGTATGTTTTTATAGCACCAGTGCAAAAGTAGTTTTATTGCATTATATATGTGACAAAGACACCTTAACTACTTTGATGATGTGCTTAATTAGTTCAAACCCATAATAACCCTTCCACGTGGCATCCAAGTGTTCAGGTTTCTGAAGCGCCCGCAGAGGACGTGCTATAAACCCACTCACGTTGGCCACAATCTTGACCTCCTTGTACTGCATCTCATAGAATATGTCTGCGTTTCCCAGGGCGTCCTGCAGGGGGGGCCCCGTCTTCAGCTCTTCCTCCAGGAAGCTGACGAACTCCTGAAGCTTCAGGCTGCCTTCCTCAAAGTCCGTGGCAAACTTATTCCCGCCGGCCTTGTCTGGGGGCGGAGAGAGAGAGAGAGAGAGAGAGGCACAGGCTTCAGGCACCGCGGTAAGAGGCTTTGCGGGGATGGGGTGAGAAGCGCAAGTGGTCACACACACACCTTTGAGTCTCTTGAGCGCCTCGGTGCTGCAGACGTCCACCCTGAGGGCTTCCAGCTGCTTCTCCCTCAAGGCCTCCTCTTCTATGGCTCTCTTGTGCACCGACAGCTGGTCTATGAAGGAGCTGGGCTGGAGGCACGGGGGGCGCGCGGTTTCGTGAGTACCGTTGCAAAAATGATGCGTCGGTCATCGTCGTTTACATGAACAGGATGATGGTGGAGCAGGGTGAATACTTACGGTGAACTCGGCCACTATTTTGGACTTGAGGGCTGCCTTGGGGTTGGCTAGAGCTGAATGGCAAGTGTAGACACACGCCATTGTCAGACAAAACCATGCAGAGCACATTCAGCATATCTAACATCTGAGCTAGAACAGGGTTCAAATAAATAATGGTTGATGCTCATCAGTGATAATGATGGCCAGTGATGTGTGTCCAACCTGCATGATAATGAAATAAGATCTCTTAAAACTTTTTCCCCTTCTCTGCTGCTATTGATGCAATAACAATCGCGTGCCTTTTTACTGCAAGCAAAATACGTTTCATAACAGTTTCCTTTCCTGTACATCCCAATTATTCCTAAAATCATAACATAACTTTGTTAACAATATATCAACATATTGAAACCAAAATATCGACACCCAATTAACCATAAAGTCCCGTCATGTGACCGACAGCATTGAACCAACCTGGAGGAGCTTGAGCCTCCTTCTCTTTCTTCTCCTTCACTTTCTCCTTCTCCTTCTCCTTCTCTTTCTCCTTCTCCTTCTCTTTCTCCTTCTCCTTCAGCCTCTCCTTCTCCCGCTCCCTCTCGCGGTCCTTTCGGTGGAGGCCGGCCTTGAACTGGGCGATCAGCTCCTCGGAGTACACGCTCCTCTCCTCCCAGATGGTGAAGATCCTCTCCACGGACTTGCGCACCTTCCCGTCTCTAGCGGAGCGCGCACACAGAGACACAGCGCAGGTTAGCACTACGGCGCACAGAGAGTGACACGGTGGCAGCCGTTTGCTGAATGCAATGCATTGAGTTCAATTCACCGATTTGAGGCGCCAATATATATCGTCGGACGTTTTCGTTATTGTTCAATTGTGTCTTTTGTTGTTGTTGTTGTTGCTAGTAGTTGAAATATGCAAATATTTAAACGGCTTTCAGGGTTCGAGTTATAATCAGAGTTTTGTGGGGGTCTCTAAAATAAACACGGTTATGGGCAGAGATGCATAAAAACAATAGCAAACTTGCAAGCTGTACGCAATAAAAACTGTGAAACACTCTTGGCATAAGCAGCCGATCACTAATAAAAGGTGCTTCTAAGACTGTAAAAAAAGAATGGATAGTGTGGCAATCAAACTGCAATTTAGTCCTGATCTTATTTCTGCTCCTGATCTTATTCCTGCACTCTCAGCACACAGCTGTTAACAGACGGTCAATGTCAGACCACCTACTTGATCAGATAGGCAGCGTTGGGTAGGACTTCTGCGAAGGCTGAACGGAAGGCAATGGCATTCTTTCTTTTGCAGTTCTGAATGACATCGTTTGCAAGGTAGAAGAGATTCAGGCGATGATTAGTGTCCGCTGAAAAGAAACACACCAAGAGTGAGACATTTTAGAGCCATTTCAAAGTCTAGGAATTTGTTCTCGGCCAAATGTAGAAACCTTAACTTTCTCTGCTTTCAGTGGCAAGAGGCAAAGGCAGTGAACCGGGATGGGCTCATGTATGCATGTATCACTTTCACTTTCAATATCAGAGTGCTCCTGGCAGGCAGTCATTCTTGTTAAGCTTCATAAACGCAGAGGAAGAATTTAGAAAAGGAGGTCGCAAGATGACTACAAAAGCAATTTTCGAGTTCAATATTTTTGTCACAATTTAAGGTTTGCTTAACAAGTACTGCTTTGTGCCCCACCCCAGGGTGAGCTTGCATCTAGCAAGCCCACCCTATAGCACTGTAGCAAATGCTGTACTTCACCTGTGTGGGCAGGTGCCTATACAAACAAGGGAAAAATACTTTTTTTATGACACGGCGAAAGTATCAAACTATTCAACTTGTTATCATTTTTTAACTATTCATTTTTTTTCCATTCACAATTTTTTTTTCTATCATTTTTTTACTATTCCAATATTCAAAATGAATGACCCATTCCTCATGTTAACATGTATGTAAATGAATGTTGAATGTGTAAAGTAGGCCATAAGTCAGAAAATACAGACACAAGGTTTCCACAGCATCTTTGCAAAATTAGAATTAGAATCTTTATAGCAAAACAGTTGTGATTGCCAGTGTAGTCCTACTTCAAATAATCTTAGAAATGATTACAGACGTTATTTAACGGAGATTTTCATTTTTGCCAACAATGCAAGCTCTGGTATAAAAGGTTGGTGGCTGATCAAGCATTAATTATAGCAGGTCAGTTTCATAAACAATGACAGTGTTTTCAAGCTGCAAATCTAAAGAGGCTCAGACACCTGTGTGAACAGTGATCAGTGATCACCAGGCACAGCAAACCTTAATCCAAAACAGTAAACTGTCTCTAGAACCGATTTCAATTTGATGTTGGATGGATATTAGTTAAAGGTTAATGACATTGGATTATCCTGTTGCTTAATAATGCCATTCAATTAACCGATAATTGCACGTTATATTCTTGGGATTAAACTGGTGCTGCCTTGGGTTGACGAGAAACACACACACACACACCATAAAGACCTACAGGCCTAGAGGAACAACACATTTTCCCAGCTATTATTTATATATTGCTGTTTTTTTTTTTTTACTTACGCTCTGATTGTACTGAATGTTACAAGACAATAGAAATTCCAGAAAAAACACCTTCTCTATTAGGAAAACAATGAAACAATGGAATGGGGCCATGCTTCCAACCGCGTGGTTGCCTGTTTGTGACTAGCCTGGCTCTGCCTAAAGTGTTACCTCCGGCTGACACAAGACTCTTCCACGTAGCGTTGGGCAACCAATGTCAACACTGCGCTGAGGACATATTTGCATCCGCCACCTTTCATCTTATGAGGCAGTGTGTGTCTCCGATAACAATATAAAAAAAATGATTACTGTTCTAGAACTGTGAAGATATACTAAATAATATCAAACAGAATGGCCACTGCTGTCATTCGAAGACATCTGCCACTGCAGCTGATGTGGAGAGAACCCTTGAGCTTCCTGAAGTCCTCGTCTGATACTGCCAGGTGTGTCTTTCATTTGCATTTGTCAAGTCACTAAATGCTATAGCATTCAGTTACTTTTAGTTAGTTCTGGGCTAGAGGCTGTGTTTGCCATGTACTACATTTTCAACCTGCAGTACGAACAAGAAGCAGCCTGCAGTGCGCACTGGAATTCATTTAAAAAGGTAAGATCTTCCCTTTGTCTTATTATGTGGAAAAAACTAATATTTAGGGCTTCAAACCAAATTTCTTTGGCATCTTGACAACCGCACTCTCTTGCTGATTATCACACTGGAAGAAAGTACTTGTCTCTGATCACGTGGTTATTTTACTTGTACTGCTGCTAATCAAGGGTATATTCCATTCAACACTCCTGGTTTTCAGCCGCTTCGTTGAAATCAATTCAGAGAGAGAAACAAACACCAGGCAATTCCGTGTCCAAGAAGACTCAGAAGGTAGAGCAGAAGAAGTCTGCAGTAAACCCACATGTCTCCTCACTGCTGAAGAAACTTAGACTTTCCTTGGGTAAACAATTGGGTTAATGGAAGTGTTCATATAAGTGTTAATACAAGTGTTAATGTTCAATAAGAAACCGATTTCCTCACCCACATTCTCTTACTGCCTTCAACATTTTTGCATTTGTAGAATTAAGTTAAGTTAACAGTAAATTACTGGCATCCCTGCTGCCAGTCGTTGTCGTGTTATTTTACAGGAGAACTTTGGCAGTGTAATGCCTGTTGAAATAAATCATAATTTAATCGTCAAACAAACAGAAAATCTATGCAATGTTGAAGCAAGTATTGATTTTAAATGATGCATCTGTGTCAACAATATCTCTCTGCCCTGTATGTTACTTCCCAGTAATATAAGAACTGGACTTGACTTATAAGATATAGTGCTGAGCACAAATAGTCGATTAATTCACGAGGAAGGTATTCAACTCTCAATTCAGTTTTAGAACGCTTAGTCTGTTTTCAATAATGATAAAACACAAATTATAAAACACAAACACAAAAATTGTCATGTTTATGCATATTTATAAAACAGCAGGTAGGTCAAGTTACATTTCGCCCAGAAGTCCCAGTGTTAGTTATGATGTATAATTATGTTCCAGTGTTCTACGTAAGATTGTTTTCCATGGTGACGCTCCCACTGCTCATAGAAATAAGATGATGTGCCAAACAGGTTAATGGTTTCCACAACGGTTTTGACAATGAAGGTATAAAGCAGCTGTTTCAATGACAAACGAGGCCAAAAGATACCATAACAACTTCCTAATTTAATAAGTATAATATAAGTAAGTACCGGTGGCAATTTTCTTTTCCTTTTATGGCGATCAGCCCCCCCACAATAGAGTTTGTGTGTTTTCTCTTTGGGTGAGTACTACTCGTCCTTCTGCAAAGTTGCATCAAAACTTTCAACGTTCAAACCAGATGTTTACTTGGTGGTAATTGAAAGTAGGCCTATTCTTACATCAAGGAAGCCTGGTCTCTTCCGAAACTTGTAGGCTGCGCTGAAACTCTGGGTTAACCAAGTCTGACTCAGAATGACTCGTGTCTGACTATAAATATAAAGTATTTGGGCCAGCCCTATATATATATATATTGTGTTAAGAAGTGTTAAGAATCTTCAAACATCAGTAGTCATCAATAACATCCGATATATACAGGGTATAAGCCATAACAAATAAAATTTAATTCTAAAAACGGTACATATGATTTAGGTTTAAAAAAAGCTTGCGTGTATGCAAAATGAGAATACACATTGGGCCTGCAGTAAAAACAAAGAAAGATCCCCTCCCTTAACGGTTCAATAATCAAAACAACAACTTTAACATTCATTTCAGGTACGCAGTTTTTGGTTGGTCAACCTCCGTACACTAGGTTGTAGGACAATAGCATCCTATGTTATTAGTCTCTAGTGTCATCACAGTATACCAGGGCATTTAGAAATCCAGAATGTATGATTCAATACCGCCAAAGATATGCCCCTTTTTCTATTAAACCTTTTTATGACATCTTTTGGATAGATTGTATTCTCATGTTCATGTGTATTTTGGCCAAGTTATGAAGCACGATATATACAACAAATGCATTTCCCAACAAAAATGTGGGAGACAGTGCACTTGCACACATGTCAAATAGTTGGAAAGAATCTGAAGTACAAGAGTTAAAACAAATAACTAAAATAAGAATTGAGTTATAGTGACGCTATATTAAATAGAAATTTTAATTAGTCAAATTTGTCAGTCAAGAATAGTGTGGCATAAGTCATAAGGCTCTAGGTGACAACCTGACACTAGACTATCTGTAAATGGTGGTTTAATGCAATCAAACACAAACTGATTACACAGGTGAGATTTGTGGTTGGAACTTGGAGAAGTGTAGTGTGTTATTGACATTCTTTCAGATCCAATTCATCAAGATTAGGTCACAGAATGCCAAGGCCTACAAGGTTGGACTCTGGGGCTAAAGTGGGGTGACATTATCACACTAAGCAGGGCTCAATTGAAGTCAATGAGACAAAGTGAAAACATACTAAGTGGGTAAATTAGAACTTTGAATCTCAAGCATATAAGATATCGGAAATCCGTTTGGGTGAGCACAATATATCAAAATGTGAAGATTGGTTAAATGTCAAAAAAGTTTAAAAGGTAAAACATTTACAGAGTTGCAAAGTCTGAAAAGTTTGAATGAAGCAAAAATTAATGAAAATGAAAATTGGAATTGGGAGCCTATGTGAAAAATTGTGGATGGAGTTTGGTCGCAACATCTGTACAGAATAATAAACAAAGAATAATAAAGCTTAATAACAATCGTTGAGCACTGCCTGCAGAACTCTAATTAGTATATGCATCGGCATTAGCCGATGCATGATTTTAGGACTACAATACGGGTTGCTAATGTTTAGTGTCTGACCCGCTGTACCCCCGTGTTCGACGAGTTACAATAACGAGTGCCAGCCACCAACGCCCCGACTTCTCTATGTCATTTTAAAGTTCACATGTTTTTTTCAGGTTAGAAAAGATATCAGACCATTAGCAAATATTCACGCTTGGCATGACGGTGATCTGACATGGTGGCCGTTTTGAGTCCCGTGGGTCTCGCAGTGCTCGCCAAAGACACAATCTGGCAGCAGCACAACTCTATAGAACCCAAGTCCGGCCAATGATTTACACAAGAGGCAAATCACGAAGCATCCTACCCTATGCATTAGCCTAACCAAAACAATGTTTTACCAGATGTGTCTGGGAAAACAAGGCAGCTAAAAAAAACTGGTAAAAGCTGGTAAAAAAACATGTTGCTGCCAGTAGAGCTCTGGTGTGAATATCATATAATAAGATAAACTCTTTATAATACAGGTTAAACTGACTTTCAATGTGTACGTTGTCGTTGGAACTTGGCGCAGAATACATTTTTTTCAAAAGTAAGTCGAGGAGTTTGTTGGCATTTGGACTGAATCTATGTCAGAAGGACTTATTTCCTATCTAGTCTAGTTATTCTATGGGCCTTAATTATTTAAAGCCAGCAAGCCTCGTCTAATGAGGAAATTGCATATTGGACACACAGCATTGTAGGCTATACAAAGTCATACATGCTACATTAGCTTCCATCATCAGCAGCTCAGCTTTTAATTTTTTTCATTTTACACAAACATCGTGATACACCATGTGCCCTATCTCCGAGGAAATTATCAGTCAGGTGTGAAAATGTGTTATTGCGTTACATCACCCACTTTTATGGGCCACAGACATCCATTCTAGTCTATTGTAGTAGCCTACATGTTGAGCTTATTAGTTATTAAACACTGATAATGGAATCGAAATTGCTAAAGAACTCTTGCAAAGCACTAAAGAACCACAAAGACCATTTCCCACACATCTGAAGTGACATGGTGACACATCAAGTTTAACAACTGTATCCTATCCTAACAGACCCTATCTAGGAGAAGACTAATTTCTACTGGTCTTATCTTTCAAAAAAATTTAACTGGTAGGGTTCTTCTGCTCCCATCTACAAAAGTAAATGTAATGCAAATGTGAAGCTGGCAAATTGAGCTCTAGTGATCTCAAAGGTTCTAGAACAAACAGTAGAAATACTTCTTTATAGTCAATAACATTCCATAGAATTCACTGGGGAAAAGACTAATACAATAGATTATTTTCAACTCTATGTTCATGCACAGCAAGTGGTGAAACATGGCAGAAACCATCACAAAAAAACTAAACATTTCAGTTTTCTTCATGTTTCCAAACAAGAAGACAGTGCTTCTTCTGACCTAAATTTACTATAAAACAAGTGAATCAAATATTGGGTAGGTAATTACATTATTATCTAGATAGTTTGATCTGTAAAATGTCTAAAGACCTACAAATCAAATTGATTGGTTCCAAGGGATAAGTTGCTTACAATATCACAATAAAATAAAATCAACTGAAACCCAAATAAATCAAATATATGTATGTCAACAGATATAAGAACATTATTTATACATTTATTATTACCCCAATATTAATATAGGGGTAACTTCCCTGAGAAGCAAAAGTAGCTACAAAAACGCTGAATATAACCGATACCAATCAGTGGACTATCCTAGGCTTTGCTGATGTATCAAAAATTAAGCAGGCCAAAGTAATGCAATAATCCGAGAGGTTAAACCCTTTCTTTCGTCATTCTAACTGGCTACATCTTCAAAAAATACACAACAGCCATTAGCGGTTGCAAAGCCCAATCTAGGTCCATCTCATTCGCACTACATGCAATTGCCCATCATGTTTATTCATTTTGTGTGCAGACTTTCAGTAGAAATGACTGCACATAGATAGGTTATGGAATTGGTTGCGCAACTGTGCATTGAACAGCTTACGTACGCGGCCATTTTATTGTAAAATATTGTGTACTACAAAAACGTTTCCATAAGGGCTTGAACATCGCGCGGCTGCATTTTTGGAAACAGGTGTGTTGGGTATTTTGCTGGCAGTCATTTTAGTTTGGTCGTGGTTTAGTAATTACTCGAGAAATTGTTATCATGGGGAGACATTTTTGTTTCGAACAGCGTTTCTCATGCAAGACATGGCAAAACAAAGTTTACATTATGTGACGTATATTTAGGTTAATTTGGGATTTTACAGCACTACTACTCGAGTTGAGTCCTACCAATATGGCGGAGTATCGCCAATACAATCCCATTATGCTTTCTGGTGTACAGCGCTTATATTTGTTTTGCATCTTTGGAGCATATAAAAGTGATGCCCAGCACCAATCTGACGGCCCAGGAGGCCGGAGTGTAAACAGTGCTAGCATGGCAGTGTGGGTAGCAGGTGACTCACAACTTAAATGGGTATGGGGTACTAGTGTAATCGAATAGCAGAAGCGTTGCAACGTGTTCGAAAGGACGATTGATTTTAAACCCGTCATTGCTGGCTGACAGAAATGGCAGACTTATCAGTGCTAAATCGGGGTTTACAAGTCCACGGACGTGAAATCAGCAACGCATTTTGTTTTGCTTTAGCTGGACGTTAGCTAGCTAGCAAGGAATTAGCAATAGCTTGCGACTCACATTTCTTCAGCCACTTCATCCAGTATCGCACAATTAGACTGTGGTATTTCTTGTTTTCAATGCACCACGTTGAAAGCCCCTGTATTGACTCCATGGTGTTGGATACTCCTTGAAAACGACGGTCCAAAGACGCTTCCAACGCAGCCGTGGAGGTGCGAGCTCCATGGCCGCTTGCAGCTCCAGAACCAGCCGCCATCTTTCTGTTTGTCTCTGCAGGTCATCCGCTCGCGATGTTCAAGAACAGTGCCGAGGCACCAACGGTTGCACGCTCTTTGGTTACACGCCTCCCCTCGGGTTCCCCCCCTTCTCGTTCTGCTTCTTCTTTTAGTGTATATTGGCGATTAGCAAACAACGTTTCGGTGCATTACCGCCACCATCTGAACAGGAGTATGAATCGCGGAGCCTACTTCCGTTA
>OMKQ01001161.1:0-10451 GCA_900302335.1 Phycis phycis
GAAGCCTCTACCCTGCTGTCTTCCCTCTCCTCCTCTTTGGACTCCCTCTGTCCCCTCTCATCCAGACCTGCGCGATCTTCTCCACCTCCTTGGCTGTCCGAATCTCTGCAGGCTCATAGAACAGAGCTACGGACAGCTGAGAGGGAATGGAAGAAATCAGGCTGTGCTGATGATCTCTCCCACTACCTGCACCTCCTCTCAGACTTCACCTCTACAGAGCAGCCAAATCTACATTCTACCGGAACAAGATCAACTCCTCTGCCTCCAACCCCAGGTTGGTGTCCTACCGTTCATCACCACTCTCATTAACTCTTCCCTCACCTCAGGTCTCGTCCCTGCACCCTTCAAAACTGCCAGAGTCAAACCACTCCTCAAGAAGCCTACCCTCGACACTGCTGACACCCTGAACTACAGACCGGTATCTCTGCTATCATTCCCTTCTAAAACCCTGGAACGCGCAGTCTCTAACTGTCCTCCTACCTCTCAGAAAACGATTTGCTTGATCCCCATCAGTCTGGCTTCAAGCTCCCTGCCAATGTCAGGACTGCAGAGTCACTCCCCATCTTCCAGAAGAGATTCAAGACCCACTTGTTCAGAATTCACCTGAACCCTGCATAACATCCATCCTCTTAAAAAACATAACAAAAGAAGCCCTACCTCCATCCATCACAATATCACAGAGTTCAGTATGTGGGAATAATTTTTAACCATACTGGACCTGCTAACATGCACCCCAAACGCTGTGAAGCCGGGGTCCGTTGCAGGGGTAACCTAAATGTTGGGTTGCAACATTGAGGTTTGAAATGTCGATATTTGAGTAATCTGGTTGTGTGATTAGGATGTAAACAAACGAAAGTCATCCACTCAACAGCTTCTATCCAAAAGCAGTGACCCTGGTAAATCAAAAGGTCCCCATCGAACTGAATGAACGATCTCAAATCTCACCCTCAAGATCCACCCTAGGCCAGGTGGTACCTGGTACCTGGACCATACCTGTAGGATCTCCAGGGTTGATGACGTACAGTGCGGCAGGATTACAGGCTTCCCCTGCTGACCGCAGAGCTCTGCGTAACTCCTCTATCTGCGGCCGCCAGCCCTGTTGACCATCTAGATAATATGGCACTGCAGTGGCTCCCATGGCCTCTAGGGTTGCATTGCCAGCATCTTGCGATGGCACCGGAGTCAGCACCCCTATGGGGGGTGAGCGGTCGGGATCCACCATCATGTTCAGAAGGAGCTGGGAGTAAGGAGAGGGACATGAGGCACAAAGGGATGAGGTGTGTGATTGGGAAAATAATCAAGCTGGCTCATCACTATCCATTTAAAGCTGCTGTAGGTAAGACTACTGAACCTAAAAAACCCACCCTCTCTGCTCTCTCAATCCCTGAACCAATCAGAGAGGAGATGCATCCAGACAGAAATGAGCCAAGAGTGGTCTACTCATACAGAGGAAAGTGCAGTCAACTTGAGGCTAATATTCTCTAGTTTAAAGATATCTGAATGTACCCCTTTAAATTTTACCTACAGCACCTTTAAGAGAGATGACATCACTGATCGTGTACCATGAAGCCATCACGTAATCCAGTGATGAAGTAGATGTCTTCAGGGGAGGAGGGGACTCTTCCATCTCTACGTGATATACATTTTGCGATGTTATCCCTGATGTTTTGAATGCCTGTTGACTCACCATAGACACCTGGGGGAACAGGTTTTAAGAGATAAGATAGGATAACATAAGGCTAAATCGATCCCCCATCGGGGAAATTCCCATGTTGCAACAGCATAGCATACATATACACCACACAGGTATGTAAATATACAGGTACAACAGGTGTGGGACCGCAAGACACTGTTCCCCAACAATGACATTGACGGTTTGTGAACAGTCCTCACCAATACTGCCATCACAACATTCCTCAAGCAGTGTCTTTGCTCTCTCTCTGACATCCAAGGGCATTTTGTCACCATCAATAAGCTTAGGGTAAATGCATGCCGCTATCACCTGTCCGTGAAATAGAGGAAAGAAGGGAGACATTGATTCAGTAGATGAACCCATATGTCTACTAATTAGGGAGCACGCTTAGAAAGCAGCATGGTGGACATTGGAAAGTTACCTGTCGAACAAATGACACAGGTTTCACTCCTGTTGCATGTGGATTGCTCCAAGAAACATCAATCACTTCATTATATGGCTTTTTCAACCCCTACGTGAGGTGAGAAACAAAACATTTTCAACTGAAGTTAATGTCACACTGGGACATAGTTTTCAATTGAACAATGACATGCTTTTGCAAGTCATTTGTAACTGACATGGAAGTTAATTTTAAGTGAAATTATCATGACTGCAAGCTATTGTAATAACATTAAAATATTGACCAGCATTTGGGGATTTTACCTGTTTGATCTCTTCTTCAATCCGGACAGCTTGTCTCCCAAGGGCATCACGCTTTAGAGATCTGATGTTTCGCACATTTTGATTGACCAGTCGAAGTTGAGACATCTCATGACAGATCATGACCAATGTGTTACTCACAACTGGTGAGAGACCTTTATATACTGTGGGAGGAGCAAGTGTCAGCGCTTAATTATTTAACCCCCTGCCCATTAATTTCAATTTTTAGGTTGTGCCACCTTTAATGTTTTACTTAACACAATATATGGCGGATGTAGGTCTATGGGTTTCACACAAATATATATAATAGGTTAATATATAATTATATTATGTATTATCATTATTATTTTTGCACCGTGTTAACCAGGTTTCAAAGGGAGAGAACCATCGCCCGTCCACAATGTTCACTTGCGATTACGTCAACTATCAAACAAACATTTAAGTCTGGAAAAGAGTAGGTTGTTAAATCTATAAAGACACACTCGGTTGCTTTCACAATTCAAAACTGTTATATAGCATATTTATGTTTGTGTTATATTTGTGTCTGCATGGCTGCTTATCACTCATGGATGAATAACAATGTAACGCTACAGTTCACTCCAGTCCAGTGGACGGACAGCCTACAGCCCATCCATTCTACACTCGCATTCGTTTTTGTTTTTTTTTAACCTACGGAAAGCACAAGGGTGCGATCGCCATCCCGCCCCGACATGTTTTGAAGGGGCTTTTTCAACCTCTACGTGAGGTGAGAAATACAGTATTTTCAACTGAAGTTAATGTCACACACAAATAAATAGTTTTCAGTTGAACAACGACATATTTTTTAAACTAATTTTAATTGGTTTTGGTTTTGAAAGTACATTTCAATTGGACTTACCATCACTATAAGCTATTGTAATAACAGGAAAATGTTCACTGAAGAAATAAGCAAAATGTGATTGTACATGTTGTGGTTTGATCTCTTCTTCAATCCGGACAGGTTGTCTCACAAGGGCATCAAGCTTTAGAGCTCTGATGTTTCATACCAGGAGGGGGGGCCAATATTTCTATTGAAAACTGCGCAACTTTGGTTGACCGTGTGCTCAATCATGGCCTAACAACGACTGAAGGTGGGCAGCGAGTCCAGACGAATTTGAGCCACGGTACTTCACGGTAGCCTCAGTTTTCCGGGCATTGGGAGATGAGAATAGGTAAATAACCACTTCGGTGGTCTACTATACTCTACAGTAATTACTGTAATTTAACTTTATGGTTTCCATTGCTATCTACAGTGCTTAGAGAAATGTCTGATGTAATATTGTTTTGTCTAACATTTATGACGTATGTTTAGCCCATACTGTATATGCTTTTCACGGAATAGATCACCAGCAAAAGGTGGCAGAGGTCGGAAATTTACAGATTAACAAACCACAGTGTCGTGTTGGGTTCTTTGTAATGGTAGGGATTAAAGACGCGACTGCACGGAGCTAAAGTTGGTGTAACTTTACTGCCAGCTCACTCCAGACAATGACCCCTCTCGCATACATTGCTGCCCAGATAATCAGCAGAGTATCTCTAGTGTCTAACATACACATCTGTATATTCAGATCACACCACATCTCCCTTTCTTTGCAACAATACACTGTAACCTACATTTTCATAACAGGTTTGCATGAACTACAATTCTTACTGAAATCATTATACAGTGTATTGGTTACTGAAACACTTTTCTTTTCAGAGCATTCTGAGCACTCATAACTATATGAACTCATGTCTGAGGCCATTCTTTTTATGACATAAGAACTCATGAAGGCCTGTTAAGCTATTTAACCTCACCCCAGACACAGAAACAAGTCATCATCACAGAACATGAACTTACCCGTTACTCCATACCTAACTTTTAGTTAAGATCTCAACTTGTATGCACTTTGTGCACTCTATCTGTTTCACCGTGTTTTCACATATTCTTTCACATGTCAGCATTTCTGTTCTCACATGTCTAATTGATCTGGCTTTGTGACAGGCCTGACAGGTCTGACCAAACAGACCTGTTTGTGACAGGTTGTGGAACGCCCTGAGGTCTCTCTGATGACACCAGGACACTGGGGACTGACCTCCGGATCAGCCACAACTCTTAACCGTTTTGGCACTGCAGTGGTGGAATGAGCTCCCTGCCAATGTCAGGACTGCAGTCACTTCCCATCTTCCAGAAGAGACTCAAGACCCACTTGTTCAGAGTTCACCTGAACCCTGCATAATATCCATCCTCTTAAAAAACAAACAAAAACCAAAAAACCCCTACCCTCATGCTCTTATTTGTTGTACGTCTTGGCACTTTAATCGCTCTTTGTAACTTGCCACTTAGTCAGATGTTGTATACTGGCAATGGCTAACCTAGCAATTAAAATGCTTGAAACTTGTTCTGGTGACTTTCTTACTGTATTAGCAGCAATGAACTGTTTCACCTTCTTATGACAAACGTAGTGTTTGTAAGTCACTTTGGATGAAAGTGTCTGCTAAATGCCCTAAATGTAAATGTCAGTGTCTTTTGGAGTGTCTTGCAGGTCTACTCCAGTGATGGAACTGACACAGAGTAACTGTTTAATGTGGAAGTAAGAAGTGTACTGGAATTTCTGCTAAATCAAATTCCTTTAGAGAAACCTGTAAAGGGTAAAGGGGCATTTAGCAGACGCTTTTGTCCAAAGCGACTTACAATCAGTACATTTTGTGGGGTTCGACATGCGAACAGTTGGAGGAGGGGATCGAACCGCCGACCCTACGGTTAGTGGACGACCCGCTCTGTCCCCCTGCTCTACCCACTGAGCTACAGCCACACCTGTCTTTCTGTTACAATTCTATGGAATGTAAAATGCCTGTTTTGAGGTAATTGGTACTTTCAGTTAATAAACTTAAGTGTCAATTCAAGCATCCAAGGGTTGATGGTGAGTGAAAACAGATGTATGTCTTGATTTGCCGTTTAGCTGACAATGATGTGCATAGAAATGCAAAGCTGCAAGCTTGTTATCTGGACGACAACTGAGTACCTTGAGTTGGACGTTCAGTACAACAAATAGATACACAACTTCATCATCTCAAAACATTTTATTTCACACACGTTACCAAAATTGGCAGATACATTTTTACCCAAGAAGATCAAGCTCTGCCAACAGTATCACAATCTTACACAAAAAAGAGCCAGTATCGAAATGTGATTTGTTAAATAATTTAATTGTTGATACATTTCATTGATTTGTTGTATATATAATAGCTATGTACAGTGTCAATGATAATATATGTATACTTTTAAAATATACAGTATATTAAAAATGATTAAATAGTTGGTATTTGCCACCATATTATGTCTCATTACTCGCAATCAATTCTCCTCTCTGGTTTACAAGAGCAGCACAGATCTTTAATATTTGATGTATTTTGGGGGACAAGTTAATTGGGATAACACCCTGAACACCTTCAGGCGTCTTATTGCACATTCAACATGGATCCTTACGTGTGCAATGCGCCGGGTGTGTGTGACTTGCTCATTGGTGAGCTGACTGCCTTTGTGAGTGACTGATGGAATGATTAGGTTCACCTTACATAAACCCCTCACCGTGAACCCACGATCCCCCATGACCTCATCTCCAGCACGCAGGTAATCCAGAAAACCAGAATTTTGTGTTATCTTGTGTGTGTTATATTTTGTGTCACTACATTTACCTCCGAGCGCCTCTGAGATGAACATAATAATCCCTGATGGAGACACAGCAACCAAATATTTGACTGTGTTGTCAGCATAGTAATGGCTATAAGATTCACTTCTTGAGTCAAGGTTTTTTGCTTTTTGCAAGACAGTCTCTGAACAGTCAATGACAGTGTGAGGAAAGTGGGCTTTAAAAACCTCTGGTATGGTCGCCTGTATTGTGTCCCGGGGCAACCATGGGACAAGATCTTTAATTTTCTCATATAGGATGTCAATCTGTCCAAACAGGATACAAGGGTGTGAAACTCGGCAGTGGAATACCCGTATATAACAAATAATCAGCATCACTCCTCAAAATGATACTTGCTGCAGGTTGCAGTTCAGGTGATGGTGTACTGATCTCTGTCATGATGACCCGTGGTTTACACCTGTGTGTGGTCCTCAACGTCAGGGTCTGCCCACTGTGTTTGGGCATCACAGGTGTACTTCATCACTGCAGAGCATGACTCCTCATTCCAGTCCAAGTCATCATCAGGTTCACCTTAAAACACATTGCAAAATCTAAAGGGCCTGTGGCATAGTTATTCATCGGCTACTTATTGTTAGGTAAGAGTTAGAGTTGGCCAACATAGCATTTTAAACAGAAAGACTTGGCTATAATATCAGTCTAATCCTTCTTCTCCTTCCCAGAATGACATACGCTACATGTTACAATAATAAGCAATGCAGGTCAGGCACCCCTACGTAGGCAACAAATAAAATTAGAAAGAGAAATATTGTCCACTAGGCTAAGGCCAAAAGCCTACATGTTTTGTATTCTGCTGGCATCGAAAGGTTACAATTCCTTAGGCCTACCTGAAGTGTTCTCTATCCTTTTGAGAAGTCGACGTTTTCTCTCTGGTGGTCAATCGTATACCAGCCACAGAGTTGGATGTGGGTTATGCTCCGTCGGTTTCTTATTCACAAAGTGATACGAACAAACATGTACAGTTTTTGGTGTTTATTTTTTATTTAGATTCCTAAGCCAGTCTTCGTGAATCTTCGTCCTTAGGCATAAGACGAAACGCATATCTGTTTAGACAGGTGCATTTTCTCTTCGTTAGCGGATCATGCTCAAAACACTGCTGATCAAGCCAAACACGAAATTTTGTTTGGTAGTTTGTACCACCACGGACCGCACAAGTTGTCCCTGAGCTTTTTAGCGCCATGTCAGAGAACGTTAAGTTGACCCAAGACAAAGCAACACAGGTAGGCTACTGCTGAAGAGTACCGTACTTTAGTTGTGAGGCTGGTTGTTTACATTGACTACTGTAGCAACCGGAAGTACGGCCCCCAATGGTTGCTACAGTAGCGCCCCTAGGAATAATGCAGTCATTCCGGCCTAAGATATTATACAGTTTAGATGATCCAAGTTTAGTTGCGTCAGTTGCGTACGTTCAGCGTAGCTGAATACAAGTCAACGTTACTTATACATTGTCCGTGGCCAGTTAGTTAGTTATTTGACGCGCCTAGTTCTAAGTTATTAGAAACAGCGTTGGAAACGAAGGTACTGTAGATGATGTACACGAACCAAGAATACACTTGTAATAAACATAGAATAAAAACAAAACCTAAAAGATAACACACACACACACATATATATATATATATACACATATAACATATATATAACATATATGTATTATGTTTATTATTATAGGCACGTATACGTTTATATATATTTAGGTTTTGTAATGCGTGTTCTACATCGGAGATAAATAAAAGACGGACAAGAAGTGCTTCCTGTTTTGATTTATTTCGCTCCGTGTTAACCAGGTAGCTATGGTTTGTGTTTCAAAGGGAAAGAACCACAACCCGTCCACAATGGAACACTATTCATTCGCACTAAGGTTTATCATATAAAGAGACATACGCATTATTTTACGTTGTATAGCTTTGGATATCGTCACTACATCAATAAACAACCTGTCCTAATCGAGATGGCACTGAGTTCGGGCGGCTGGGCTGCATCTCCAGTGCCTGCCTCGTCTCAAGCTATGCACGGTGGGCCTTCTCTGGCTTCCTGCAACACCGTCTTGATGTCGGTCCGGGTGTCTGTGTGCCATTCGGGAATAAGACCTCTCTGCCTTCCCGGTGCAGGGAACGAAGCTCTCCGTTTACAGCTAAGTATGGATCCCAGTCGGGCAGGGGAGTTTCGACTTGCGCTGCGAGATACAAGCGGCAACCGCAGTGTGGTAAGTTTACTATTACACCTGGTGGCTAGTTTGTTACCTACTTGGGTGAACAGTGCATCATGACATCTGTGCCATCACACTGTAGTTGTCAGTTTAGTGTAACAAGTATACCCTCCATCCAAAGAACCATACACAAGGCAATCTAACATATCCTAATAGCAAAGATCACTAATACTAATTAGTGCCATTGAGTCTGTTAGTGTGTTGTGTTAATGTTAATTATTTGGATTCTCATTGCTTAAGACATGACAATTACACCTGAATGTAGTAATTTGCTTATTGTATGTTTGCATTCATTTTTTGTATTCCTTTTCTGTATTAAGGTTGAACTGCGGACATGACATTGTTGTTATTATGTCCCTGTTCTCTGTGCAGTTCATTACAGAATTTGACCTGCGCTCCGTGCAGTACGAGGTGAAGTCGCCTCGCAGTCACGAGATGCGTCTCGCCACGCCGCCTCACGACTGCATCCGCTTCAACTTCCGCTGCGACCGCGAGGCAGAGGAGTGGGCAACCGTGGTGATGTCATCTCTAAGAGAGGCACACAGAGGTCTGATATCATCATCGTCATTATCATCATCCTCATCATCATCATCATCATCATCATCTCATGCATCAATTCCCCCCTGTTGTGAAAATGCTTGTATGAATTGTAATACAGTTAGTCAGGGAAATGTTTTTGACACAGGTGGCAATCGTTCACTCTATGCAGATTGACTATTGTCTTGTCACCATTCGATAGGAGGTAATGACATAACGATGTCAGTAACTAGCCTTGTTATTGGCCTTTGATTATCTCCTGGAACACGTCGTATAGTTCACGTTGTTGTGGTCTTGCAGACGAGCGTTTTACTAAAAAAAGACATTAGAGTCTAAAGCAACACTTTTTAGAGGGTCAACCACTATCTTAATATTCTAACAAACAATGTTCATATTTCCATTACACCCCCTATCCATTAACCTCCTTATATGGGTGTAACCGAGTGTAGCCAACCCAATTTCCCCATTCGTTTGTCGGTCAGTTGCCAACATCACCGCGCATGAATTGGACGACCGAAGGCTTCACACCGCAGCGGCCATAGAGCAGTGGAGCACAGCCTCGTTGCCCCTCACTGGTGAGAAGAATATCCTGGTTCATTTGAGTGAACAGCAATACTTTTTTCCCCTCATGCGCTAACATGTATCATTTGATATTTGGTTCTTCAGAGGAACTATGCTTGGAGCTCACCAGGGCTATCGAAGCAGGGGACACGCAGTCGGCCTCCCAGCATGCCTCATCCCTGGCTCGCCAGAAAGCCTCTCTGTCCATTCAGCTCTCTGAGAAGAGCTATGCCAATGGAGAGATAAGGTGAGGGGTGTCCAAAGAGCACATGTTTCACATTAGTCTTTTGTATTCCGTTGATGGCTGAAAACATGTATTAGACAAGTCAGGTTGAATTGTTTAGCCTTCAGTCAAGTGCTCAAAGTGCTTCGCAGGACCACGTATTTATTCCACACTCCTAATCTTAACCTTGGGTTGAGTTGAGATCTCTAACTTTAAGCCTTCTCCTGAAAATATATCTGGAAAGGAACACAGTAGAGGGACCCCTCCTTCGAGGGATAGTTGAGGGGTGCAGAACGGGCCGATGTATAACAAGCACAAAACAAAGGTGGATAAGGTTAAGCGAATGCACTGTTTTCTGTCCCGCAGTTTGTCTGTGGCCGTGGAGGACATGACGTCGTCTTGCTGTGTCACAGTCAAAGTACTCCCCCACATGACCGTGGCTGCACTCAAACAGCAGGTGAGAAGGCAAAAGCCGCGTTCACAGTCGTGTCTCTGCCCACCCCGTTCTTTATTGACAACAGGAAAAAAACCGAATCAGAACGCAGCGGTGGACTCTGAAGAGTCCGTCAATGCGATTCCCGGTGGCGCCTTCTCACCCGTCTCTCCGTTTTCTCTGCAGGTGTTTGTGGAGTACGGCTTCCATCCCCGCGTGCAGCGCTGGGTCATCGGCCAATGCCTGTGCACCGAGCCCCGGACGCTGGCCTCCTACGGCGTGCAGAAGGACGGCGACACGGCCTACCTCTACCTGGTCTCGGCACGGCAGGCCCGCACCACCCGGCAGATGCTGCAGCAGGACCAGGAGAGCGCCGCGCTGCCGGGTCC
>OMKQ01001164.1:0-10064 GCA_900302335.1 Phycis phycis
TCGTGTGTGTGTGTGTGTGTGTGTATATATATATATATATATATATATATATACACACACACACACACGATCGACATGCATCTTATTTGTACACACACACTCTAAACGTACGGGCTAGCTTGCTATGCAAGTGAACGCCTGGTACCATGGGTTTCTCAAAAGGCTACATCGAGTAAGACATAACTTACCTTAACAGCCCTTGATGTCGCTCGGATAAAAAAAAAACGTTACGTCAAATTCCAATGGAATTAAAAAAGAGATTAAGTTAGATATATTTCTCGGCTCGTTATCCCGATTGTCTTAGACACTAATGTAAAGGGAGAATTCTAAACACAAGTCACTACTAGCTTCCTGGTCCACGAACACAAGGCAATAAATGCTGACGTTCCAAGTCCCACCCACTAGTGCTTTTCATCCGTCACTCATGTTATACTAAATATTATATGACCACCCAAAGAACACGAGTTTAGGTTGTCTAAATTGTAATTTGTCAAAAACAATGCACATGTATTATATCTGCTGTTATCGAGGCTTGGTTTGTTTAGATTCTCAGTTCGTATTTTAGTGACATATTCTTTCCACACGTTACCACTCGGGTTTTCAACATTTACGGTTACGAGGTTTCTTTATGTTCAGTAGATAATTGATGTATGAATAAAATGCGGATATTATGTAAAAATCAGGTGGAGAGCATTTTATTGCAACAATACATTTTAAATATGTCTCATGGCTTAGCCTGCATACAGTAGGCTATATAACTCATTTGCACATGACTAGACAGTGCATGGATGGTGAGCTGCGGCCATACTAATACACTACTAATACTAATAAACACATCAGCAGCCAAGGACTCTATTTCCAGTCAAGCCAGCATATCCGTTGTCTCCATTTAACACTATTAATCTGTCATATAAAACCATTATGGTGCCTCAGGATTATGCCTATTCAAACACAAGGTTTATCTAGGCAGTGTGGTATATTGACAAAAGAAAAATGTGTTCTCACAAGTTAGTCACATTTCAATTCTCAGAGATAGAAAGTTGGCATCTTAAAAACACGAGTTTTAAGGGAGGTCACCATATAATTGATTCCTCTACCCCCTTGTAAATATTTTGAGCATTTTCCCCTATTCCGAAAAAGCATGACAAACTCCAATTTATTTGCGTCACCACTGACTGTGCTCAACTAGTGTATGGCTTTAAATTAGCTTTAACAGAGATGGGTAAAATGACATTAGGATTCATGCAAGTCAAATGCAAAGCTTTAAACATGTCCAGACTAGGCATTGACTCGTGCTAAACGGGTAAAGTAATGACCATATGTCTGGCATCATGTCATAATTTTCAACCACAGCAACACGCCAAGCTAGCTTGTTTAAAACATTTACTTGTTCTTAATGTAATTGCATTTCTATAGCTAATACAATTTTAAATATTGAAATGTAATAGAAATGTAAAAAAAAGGCATCCCTAAAAAGGACGTGTTACGTTAACTAATAAATATCCTGTTCCAATCCAATGGTATCTCCAATTACTCAAATTTCAGATACATACATAAATAATTTAAATGTACTTCTGTAGTATTAACTCATTTCAGGTGGGTGTTATTGTTTTTAAGCTTTTAAGCTGTTACAAATATGTGCTTTTCTCATTCTGAAGTGTATTTTCTTTTCAGTTTGTTACTATTCAGCATCTGCCCTCTTAAATTACTATATCTGTATAGCACGTACCCAAAAATGAATGTCACTGCCAGAAATTCATCATAACCATGCACAACCAACATTTTACAAAAGCAAACTGAAGCACAATTATAAAATACTTAAAATGAAGGAAATGAAGTCTGTCACGGTATGACTTATATAATGATTTATATAATGTGATAGAAAAAATAACTGACAAATTAACATTGATGGATAAAATACTCAACATAACCTTAGTGGAACTATCAACTAAAGCCATTTTTAGAATCAGTGCAGCCTCTCCAAGCTCCTCCTCAAGTCATCCAGTAAGGAAGTCAACTGTAAAAAAAAAAAAAGAGGGGTGTAGAGGGTGCATTAAGTCACGTGACATTTGTTAACACTCATGTAATCTCAATAAATGCATTAATCAATTCATGACTGTGCCTTATTTCAGAACCGTAATCCTTTATATTTAAGAATCTACTGCCACACTATTGTTATCCATATGATAGATGCACTCATGTAAACTATGCTCAAACACACGTTATAAATGATGTATACATTAGCCACTGAATGAATTGTAGTTTAGTACCTAGAGGTGGTGATCTTGAGTTACTAGTGTACGGTTACAGCGTGTTGTGCAGCTCTACTGGCTTTAATACCAACAGACATCTTTTTCTTTTTTAAAGCCTATATCTTAAACCCTATCTTAAAGAAAAATTACATGATTCTTATTTCTTACATAATAATACAGACAGTTGATTTGTTTCATTCCAGGCTCAGCAGCTCAACATCAAAAATTAGAGTTGAGTTAGGTGGGATGATCCCTGGATGACCCTTGTTTCCATAGGCAAAATCCGGAGTGCAGGTCAGTTTGGCCCTCTGACCAACACTCATCTGTCATATAGAGGGAAAAAATCATAAGCACCATTATGCAAACTGTGTTTATATTTTGGCAAATGTAGTATATTTCTTTATTTAATCCTTTAAACGAGCAGTAGTAGTTATGTCATTGTATGTGCCAAATGTGCCAAAAAGTACTCAATGAATTTGTCATGAATACATAGAAATGCATAGCCATATGTGCATCTCAATAAATTAGAATATCATTGAAAAGTTAAGTAAAGTGAAACTCGTATTATATATATTTCATTACAGTGATATATTTCAAGTGTTTATTTCTTTACATTTTGATGACAATGCAAACAGCTAATGAAAACCTAAAAGTCAGTATCTCAGAAAATGTTAATATTGTGAAAAAGTTAAATATTGTAGACTCCTGGTGTCACACTCTAATCAGCTAATTAACTCAAAACTCCTGAGCCTTAATATGGTCTCTCAGTCTGGTTCAATAGGCTACACAATCATAGGGAAGACTGCTGACTTCACAGTTGTCCAGACGGACGGTGTCATTGACACCGTCCACAAGGAGGCTAAGCCACAAAAGGTCATTGCTAAAGAAGCTGGGTGTACACAGAGTGCTGTATCCAAGCATATTAATGGTAAGTTGAGTGGAAGGAAAAAGTATGGTAGAAAAAGGTGCACAAGCAACAGGGATAACCGCAACCTTGAGCGGATTGTGAAGCAAAGGCTATTCAAGAATTTGGTGGGAGATGCACAAGGAGTGGACTGCGGCTTGAGTCAGTGCTTCAAGAGCCACCACACACAGATGTATCCAGGACATGGGCTACAACTGTCGCATTCCTTGTGTCAAGCCACTCCTGAACCAGAGACAACGTCAGAAGTGTCTTACCTGGGCTAAGGAGAAACAGAAGAAACTGGACTGTTGCTCAGTGGTCCCAAGTCCTCTTTTGAGATTAAAGTCATTTTTGAGTCTGGAGGAAGAGTTGACAGGCAAAAGAATCCAAGTTGCTTGAGATCCAGTGTGAAGTTTCCACACTCAGTGATGATTTGGGGAGCCATGTCATCTACTGGTGTTGTGTTTTAGCAAGTCCAAAGTAGTGCAGCGGTCTACCAAGATATTTTAGAGCACTTCATATCTCTGCTGACAAGCTGCTGATTGCATTTTCCAGCAGGACTTGGCACCTGCCCACACTGCCAAAAGTTCTAATACGTGGTTTAATGACCATGGTATGCTTGTGCTTGATTGGCAAGCAAACCCACCTGACCTAAACTTCATAGAGAATCAATGGGGTATTGTCAAGAGGAAGATGAGACACCAGACCCAACAAAGCAAACGAGCTGAAGGCTGCTATCAAAGCAACCTGGGCTTCCATAACAGCTCAGCAGTGCCACAGGCTGATTGCCGACATGCCATGCCACATTGATGCAGTAATTCATGCAATAGGAGCAAGTACTGAGTAGTAGGCCAACATTTCTATTTTACATTTTTTTTTTAATTGGTTCAAATTCAATTAAAATGTTCTGATATACTGACTTTTGCGTTTTCATTAGCTGTAAGCCATAATCATCAAAAGAAAAAAGAAAAAAGAAATAAACACTTGAAATATATACTCATATATAATATGAGTTTCACTTTTTGAATTGAATTACTGAAATAAATTAACTTTTCATCTGTGTTGGGCATCCCAATTCAAATTGTTGCGGTAGTGCCATTTTGACACTTCAGATGGCCCTACAAAAGGACTGTATACTCTGGTCATGGTCATGGATGTTTTAAAATGTTTACACTGCACAATGCCGTCCCCGTCACCCACACATCCCCGCATCATGGATGTAGGGAGCATGCACAATAGTCAGTGTTCTATGGAGCTGTGGTTCCCAGCCCCACAGCACTGGTGCACTGAATGGTACAATGAATGGATGGCAAAAGTATTGTCTCAAGAGTGGTGGGGGGTAGGGAGTCTGTCGGGACAGGGCTTTACATTGGAGCATGGTCTGGTTGCAACCCACAGTCAGAGGTCAACTGCAGTTGGAGGCCGACCCACAGTCTCAGGCACGGAAGTTATCACAGAAAGGAACTACATCACAGGTCACTTGCAATATGTAGCATTTGATGTTTTCAGAACATTGAAACAGCACCAAGGAGTAAAACATAGGACATGGTAAATATACACACAGTATATATATTAACATCTTAGATTGACTGATCATTAGAGAGCAACGTTGGTAGCCAATCCAGGTAGCTCTGACTGGAGAACCCAGATTTATTTAGCTTTTTGTATCTATTCCATCCATTCCATTATTTTTAGATATATCTATATAGATATATAATTGCTTAAAGTGTATAGTTTTATTGACAATCCAAACTAAACAGTTTCAAGTTTCAATATTCCTAGACTTATGACAGGTGAGGTCAACTGGATGAAAACGTACAGGTTGTTTGGGGAGGAGATTTTCCCTTTTCCATCCTCCTCTGTTAAAAAGAATGTGTGTTGACTTCCCGGGAAGAGGGTAGTGTTGTGAATACTCCAATTACTATGGCGAAAATTAGTTCCTGGGGAAATGCATTAATAAAGATTGTCCAGGAACTCAACATCTTTTTTATGGTTAGGAGGTGAGTAAGTCACCTTAGGGGGTGGGGCGATTTTGAACGTTTAATTACATGATTTTAATAAAATATTAATTTAAACCATGTGTCTTTTTCTTTCTGTTAAGATGATTGATGATGATAGAAACCATTGTTACACATAAGGACATGGTAGATACCCAATCAGACTTTAAATCTCAATCTCATTTTAAAAATGTGTTACAATGTTAACAAAGGAAGTAATTGTATGTGTCTAATTGGGCTGAATCAGCCATAATGATTATATTCTTTAACCCAATATCTAATCAAATATTATACAGCACCCACTCCATAACCTGCTGGGTAACAGGAGAAGCCTCTTCTTGAGCTGTCCTTGGACCAGACAGAGAAACAGTGACAGAGAAACCTGCTCTTGTAATAGACACTCACATCTGGGGAAAAGTGTTTAAATGCTCTGGTAGTAGACTCACATATACAAAGGATAGCATTTTACCTGCTCTGGTACCAGACACGCCAGAATAGTGTTGACTAGACCTGCTCTCCAACCACTTCGCCAACTACCATGAAGTGCAGCTACTTATCAGTATTTACTAATTTCAATGCATCCTGTAAATGGTTATATAGTGTAACTTAAAGGATTTGGCAGGTTTGCTCAGACCCCAGTTAAATTGTTAACATTGTCGATGCCATTGTCTATGTTGTCTATTTAAATCAGAGATGATTTTTGATCAACCCACCCCTTCTCATGGTGTAGATGCGTTCTGAAAATGTGCAGTTAGCATTGACATCCATTCAATTCCAAATGACTGTTTAGCAGATCCCATAGCTGTATCTTGGTTTGTTCAGCACAAGTAAGTGTGTACAAACTAGGCTTGGGTCGTGTTCATTGTTTCAGATGTTCCAAACTTTCATCGGGGCATATGGCATTTGTGTGAAAAATATAAATAAATGCGTGCGAAGATAGTGGCTGCTTTTAGGCAGTGTGATACTTCATCTGTAAGCATGTGAAGTGGCTTGAAATCCCCCGTCCTACACAAAATGAAATATTGCTCTGCACTCAGAATTCAATTAAGTGTAGGAGGGGAAGGGGTTTAAGCCACTGCACATGCTTACATACATTTAGATTGAGAGTCAAGCAGTTTGAATTCTTCAATGCTAAAGGTCCTGATCATGACCATGGCGGTGAATTCTGATCGAACTGTGGAATTTGTACTGCTTTGACCCACCAGTTAGCAATGGATTGGCACAGTGGGGAAAAGTGAAATGTGTTCAGTTGACTCTCGGTCTATGTACATTCATACAACCGGGAAGTGAGCAGTGTGAATGTTTAGGCTGCACTCCAGTCAGTCCAAAAAAAAACCCTCTTATTGATTTGCTGCTCTGCAATCAGAATTCAGACTTAAGACAGTGAGCATGTGCAGTGACAGGTAAACACAGAATCTAAACTTTTTCAACAAATATCCTTGCCTATTTACATCTGGTGATAGACAATGTCAACGATTAATCTGGGGTTTTAGCAAACGAGCCAAATCCTACATCATAATGGCATAATGTTATAGATATCAATTTATAAATTACATTTTTGTAACTTTGTTTTTACGGTCAGCTTGTCACAACCACCAACTGTACTGTAACACATAATGAAAAAAGTAAAGTCACAAAGAGTTAAGTCACACACAAAGTCATTCTTTTTGTTACATTCTAACAAAAAGAGTTACTTCCTTGAGACTTCCTTGCTAGGCCTATATGTTTTTCCACAAAACAGTACATTGTGATGCAATATCCTGCAATTCTTTTTTCCTGCGATTTCCTCCTTCTGTAAATAACTTCCTTGTCAGAGACTGCCGTTGTCCTCAGATTGGGGGTCGACCTTAGATTGCGGGTTGCAACCAGACCCTATTATTAGACTCACCTGTACCACACCCTCTTCCCAACCTCTGATCACTTCTTGTTTGCCAATCTTGAACCTGAATGGCTTGTCCCTGTCGCGAGAGGAGTCAAATTTACGTCCATCTGTAAGGGACCCTTAAGTGGGAGACAGGGAAATGGATTAGGGCGAGAATCTTACAGCAAAGCAGCTGCCAATGTTTGGCCATCATTCCGCTGGTTTATGGAAAACACAACTGGATGATTTAAACAGCAGAGATTGAGCCATAAAATACCTATACAATACCCAATACATTTGTTTTAATTACGCTTGACAGGTCAAGTCCAGTAGCAAATTAAATCTAATAGAAGCACATGTAGTATAACTGGGTTTATGTCGTTCTTAACAATAAATAAACAAAACATACTAATGTGCTCTGCCTTTAAGTCTGCCACCTTCCCTGCTGTGTGTATATTGAGAGTGTAAATTAGGGGATTCCAATGATTGCATAAATAGCCACTGCAGCTGTCAGCAGGGCTGGGCAGTGCCCTGACAGCAAGAGGAAAAGGGGCAAAGCAATGATCAATCCACAGAATGGTATTCTGCGACTATTTAAAACAATAACATTAGCCCGCTGTTATTAGCAGGGCAGCCATTCTAAGTATGTGTAAATTGTTGGTGTGGTCTGCACAATCTATAGCTGTCTGACATGGTGTTATGACATTTCTGTAGTATGTGCGAGTGTGCATACATCAAAAGTCAAAAGTGTGGCATATGATAACATGGCGGCCTGTGTGGAGGCTGGCAAATGATAAGACCAACATCACAAGAAATTTTACTTTCTTTGCATAAGAATAGAGCAGCACACTTTTTAATAATATCAAACATTAACAGCTTCTATTTGAGGTGTTTTTATCCATGTCAATCAATGGCTATAAATAAGTTTCCCAATTATTATTAACAAATTATATAAATAAATAATGATAGACCTACTTTGATACATGTTGGCTACTTATTTTTTATAGCCGATATTCTGATCAAAGTAGCATTAAAAGAGAAATAAACAAGAATGATTGAATCAGATGGGCACCGTAGAAAATCCGGGTATTATTTCAAGTTACATAATCGTAAACCAATGGCTTGGATTACAGAGTTATGCATGTCTACGGCGCCAGTTGAACGGACGTCATCTACATTACAGAAGCCTAATAAATAGCCTACGCTACAAAATACTAGGCTAGAATTAGATTAATCGTCGTCTAGTTTTAATTGAAAAATACTATAACCGCCGCCCAGACTCAAATCCGATCAACCAAAAGCCACCAATCCCCTCAACTAAAGCAGAAAAGCAAAGCAAATCACACTGGATTTAAACTGGAGACAAGCAATGTCGTACTGTCTGCTTCTATGTCTGGTAGCTCTCACAATGAGCCCCGCGGCTCAGGTAGCCTGCATATTTCAGATCGGGGCAAAATAAATGGTATAGCATTTCCCAAATACACTAGACAAGAAGTTGGCTTATACCACTTTGGTTGTAGACCTACGGCAGGGAACGATGTTTATATCAGTCGAGTCTGCCAGTTGAATCACTGTTATGAATATAACTTATATTCACCTTGAAATAGACAAATGCAAAAACTGATTTGAAGTGTAATTCCAGGGCAAACCCAAATATATTGGTCTTCAAGAAGTTAGGCCTAGCCTACTTGTACGCGGCCTTGGGGAGGAGACTCAATCTGAAATACTATTAGTAGAACGCATCGTGCGTGAAGAGAACACTGCGAGTAGGCCGACACTACAGCACATTGCTCGTTAAAACTCACCGACATAATGCACAACACACGTCTGTCCTTTTTTGGGGAAAGTCCTTCCTGTGAGATAAAGAGTTTGACATATTGGGAATTCGAGCACAACAGATGTTTGCATCTAAAATGATCAAGCAAAATAACCAAGACATTTCATGTATGTTAATAGCAACTTCACCGTCGCCTGGGGTGATTGTATCGATCTCGACTCCCATTTTCGGTATCCGTCAGGACTAAACTCGCAAATCGTCTAGTACTATTCCAGTGGATGCGCTCAGCTGTCTCGGTAGATACCAGTTCACGCAGCAGAGCAAATGAAACGTCTACCACGTGACCTGCACGTCGACGAGTGTTGTACGTCCTCAGAAAAAAAGTAGTTTCTGTGTGGTCTTTGCCAAGCTTCTAAGAACAGCTTGTGGCAAAAGATGCCTACTGGCCAGCTGTGGTATTACTATCGGTATTATTAAAACATAACTGGACGCAGAAAAAATATATTGTTTTACCATGTAACACAGTATATATATATATATATTGCAATGTAATATATACATAAACATAAACCTTATAACCTAATCTTATATATATATATACAGTACTGACCAAACGTTTGGACACACCTTCTCATTCAGAGAGTTTTCTTTATTTTCATGACTATGAAAATTGTAGATTCACACTGAAGGCATCACAACTATGAATTAACACATGTGGAATTATATACTTAACAAAAAAGTGTGAAACAACTGAAAATATGTCTTCAAAGTAGGTTCTTCAAAGTAGCCACCTTTTGCTTTGATTACTGCTTCGCACACTCTTGGCATTCTCTTGATGAGCTTCAAGAGGTAGTCACCTGAAATGGTCTTCCAACAGTCTTGAAGGAGTTCCCAGAGATGCTTAGCACTTGTTGGCCCTTCTGCCTTCACTCTGCGGTCCAGCTCACCCCAAACCATCTCGATTGGGTTCAGGTCCGGTGACTGTGGAGGCCAGGTCATCTGGCGCAGCACCCCATCACTCTCCTTCTTGGTCAAATAGCCCTTACACAGCCTGGAGGTGTGTTTGGGGTCATTGTCCTGTTGAAAAATAAATGATGGTCCAACTAAACGCAAACCGGATGGAATAGCATGCCGCTGCAAGATGCTGTGGTAGCCATGCTGGTTCAGTATGCCTTCAATTTTGAATAAATCCCCAACAGTGTCACCAGCAAAGCACCCCCACACCATCACACCTCCTCCTCCATGCTTCACGGTGGGAACCAGGCATGTAGAG
>OMKQ01001166.1:0-11051 GCA_900302335.1 Phycis phycis
GTGGGTGTCCGATCACAAATCACAGAGATCCAAGGAAAGCACACCTGACTCAATGGAATGACCTCAATTTATACACGGCGGTTTGCATTACTCCATTGTAAAAAAATAAATAAAAAAAAAACTGCGCTAAAGAAAAAAATTCTGAAGAGAAAAAAACTATGCATGGAATGTCTTGTGGTTCAAGATATATACCGTCCACATTCATATAAGTCCAATGATTCTATTGTAATTCAACGTTTACTCTTTTACCCCCACCCACCATAACATTCCTTTGAATATTTTATACACAGAAGCCCACTATAATGTAAATGCATATTTCGCTGCATGACTATCAGGATGCACATCAGTATCGATAACACCGGCTCTCCAAGAATAGCGTACATGACTGTGGTGTAAATGAGTGCAGCTTACTATGTGCCACGTATAGTAGCATCACCACGAGTGATGAGAGAGGCCCTCGGTGGGAAAAAAAAGAACCCTCTTTAAATGGCAAACCTGAGGAATGATCTTGTTCTTTGTTTTCTGCATCACATGTGACCGTCTCTCTCCCGTGCTCCCACACGAGGGCTCCTCCGTCCGTCCTGCTGTGAAGTCAGGACATCAAACAAATCAAAGTAGAATCGTCCAGTGAACTGTGATAAAGTAATGCTGCGATAGTTTACATTGGGACCACCGATGCGCGTGGTCGACGACATGAATCACGCTCACTCTCTCACGTCCGCGCGCATCTTTCAGCGAGCTTTTCTCTGAGCTTTAACTAAACTTTTCTTCTGTCTTCTATTTTGTGTGTCGATTGATTCTGCCAAATCCATGGGAATGTAAGTTGATCTGACTCGTGTGTATTGTTATTCTTTGTAAATAGGTAGTGCATGCACTCATGATATGTATGTTTACAAAAAAAACTTTGCATGTAAAGATTTTGCAGAGTTTACACAGATTAATAAAGATAGTGGGGGGAAATGCTAATATTCTATTCTGTTACATATGCTTATGCTTGTAGTTTATACGAAGGAAGAGCTGGTACTATAGACTAGGCACTATAGAGTATAATCTATGATGACACAATGAAAATAAAATAAAATATATGAATACAATGACATTATCCTTCAGTCGTTCTAAAGATGCAGCAGACATCACCATTGCACTGCAGACATGAGACCTACTATTTAAAGATATCTATGTGCAGGCATATAGGCCTGTGTGTTTCAAATTCTCCTAAAAGTTGTTATTATGATTGTTATTATTATGTTATTATATTATTATTATGATGACTGTTATGGTCAATCAAATAGGCCTACACTAATTACAACAGTGTAATTAGAATAACAACAACGTTTAAATAAACTGTTAATTGCAGAGATAATGTGTGTTGAATCAAACTACTTAATAGTACCTTAGTAGCCTAGTTCGCTTAGGTTTGCGGTGCAGATGCGCACCACACGAGCGTGCGTTCAAAACCACAGTATCACGTTACCTACGTTTGCTTCCTCCTCCATCAATTAAAGAAGACTCAACTCCGAGCACCCTGCAAATCACAAGTCAATTGCGTCCACTGCAAGACCTGAAGCGTCGAGTTCTACGACTTACTAAGTAGGCTGCTATTGATTGTATCGTTGCTTCCGAGAGATTAGTCGTCAAATGGACAATTTGTTCGGGTTCCACCAGCACACTTGACTAACTGTGAAATGACACAAGAAATGTTACTGTATGTCGTCCTCGTCTCGTCGTTACTTTCTAAGGGCAGCGCGCGGGGCGGGTTGACTTCTGGCTACTTTTGTCCCACACTCAGTGCCGTCGCTGGGAAGGGACACGGCACGCGCCTAACTTTTCTTCAACAGGCACCACTTGGAAACGTCGCGTTATATACGGCCGTGTGGACCGAAGACAACCAGCTGGTCAGATGCTCAGTTAATTCCAACCCATCCATCACCGGAGAATACCTCGCTCTCTGCACGCATGAACCAGACGCGCTAACAGACGCGGCGATCCGTCGCGTCAATGTCAGCGCACTGCTGTCTCCGGGTAATAACCCCTGCACGCCGGATGTTGCCAGAGAACCTGTGTTTGTCGGTCCAACGACCCAACGTGAGGATGAATGGGATCCTGCCGCTGGAACGTCGGAGGCGAAATCGAGAAGGAAACGCGCGTGGTTTTTCCCGGGGACTCTGTGGTGTGGAACTGGAAGCAGAGCCGATGAATTCAACCAGTTAGGTAAATAATAGTGATTGTAGATTTGTAGAGTAATAGGAAAAAATTCGATTGCAATGTATTTCCTTGAATATATTATTTAATATAATCCAATTTGAAGAAATATAAGCGGTGCTTATATTTGAAAAAAAAATAAGCACCGCCAAAGTAAGATAGCTAAATAAATAAGTTGACAACGCTTGAGTGAAAATATGATACAGTTTGACATTAGACTAAAGGCCTACATCCTCTTATCTTATATGAATAGGGCTATACAGATGTAACGCCTTTAGAATCTATAGTAACTTATTAATTAACATTATTCATGTTTTTCCGTCCAGGTATGTTTGAAAGTGCAGACAAATGCTGTCGTGAGCACGACCACTGTGTGCATATCATCCCTTCCTTTACCGTGAATTACGGGACGCTCAACACCAACCTTTTTACCGTTTCACACTGTGACTGCGACCAAAGGTAAGTCTGCGGTGGGATTTTATGAGCGTCTGTATCCTAGTATGTCCCCTCGGGTAACTCATGGTGGCATCAATTCACGTCCACTCCGCTTCTGTATCTTCTCTGAGTTGGATAGTGCGCCCCGTGGATAGTTCCCCCGTTTACGTATATAATATAAAATTATGATGTTAATTTTGATTAATTAATTAATTAATTAATTGATGAAACTGTCTTTTTTTTAATCTTTTCTAAATTATTAAGATTCTGAATCTATGAAAAATATGATATATCTTTCCACTGGCCTAAACGTTGAAACTCATCAAAGTCCTTTCAAAGCTGAAGGGCTAGCTGTAGATGTTTCTTTCTTGTCAAGAGAGAACATGCCAGATTGAGGTTTACTATGGGTTGGAAAATATCAAGTATATCCGAAGAGCGACTTAAGCCTATAGATATTCAAAGGCTGCACATATCCTCTTACTTGGCACAGAAAGTGCATTTTTGGAAAACTAACAGACAAGTGCTCTATGTATCAAAATAGCAGTTCCATACTTTCTTGACACAAGAAGTACGCATTGAATAAAACTTTCCCCAAAAACTTTTGTCTGGTATTTCTGTGACTAATTTGAACAACATAGCTGGAGAGTATTCTGAAGATGAAAGGTTTAATCCCCTATGTCCTCTGCCATCTTGGTATGCATCAGTAGGCGTATTGAAGAAACATGTCCCACCCCAAATGCGCTCCTTAATGTCACAGTAGGTTGTTATGACATTGACTGCCATCTTGCGACTTAACCGTGTTCCTTCTTTACCCAACACAAGGTTTCAACAGTGTCTCCTTGGTGTGAACGACACCATTTCCGACATTGTGGGCTACACTTTCTTCAACATCTTCAAGGTGCCCTGCTTCACTCTCATCCAAAAGAAACAGTGCAGTGAGATGTCCTGGTGGGGAAGGTAAGGAAGGTGCCATACGTGTCCACACAACTACAATCATTTATGTAGTTTTATTTCGCTTTCACACATGACTTATTTTTACATGAGGCATTTTCTTCTGCTCTGCACTGACATGTTCTGCACAATCAGACAAAAACTATTCTTTAAAACATATGTAATGGAATTTCCTGTATGGATACATTGAGATTGCATTGCAGGACTGATTCTGAGTTTTGTTTGAAAACAGTGAAACAACACAAGTGACTTTTAGTACGGATGCATTTTCAAGTTTGAAGCTAGAAATGGGTCTTGTAACAACACGCCTGGCAGTGCCAGCCTATGCAGGCTCACTACCGGGCCTAAAATAAATGCTATGCAAATTTTAGTGGTAGTTGTAGTTCTGCTCAATCTTAATCTTCCTTGTATCAAAAGAAAAAGGTGTATTGCATTCACAAAATTAGCCATGTACAATACCACATTATGTCATGAACTGTTTTCATAGATCCTGGCCTCAGCTTGCCAATTGTGCAATAGGCAATTATGCAATTGGCAACCATATGTGAGGTCTGGAGCTATAAAAATTGTTGAAAACGAAAACAAACTAACCAGACATGCACATTTTATCATGTCTCAATAGGTGCAAGGTTTCCAAAGAGGCTCCATATGCTGTCTTCCAAAATTCTTTGAGTTACATCAGATCAGTCATTACAAGCACACCTGCTACTGCCTCCGGCCAAGGTGACAACTCCACTTGCACAGAGGGCTGTGCCCCGACCAACCTAAAGAGGAGACCCAACACCAAACACACAGACACGTCTGATCGGGCACTTCCGAGGTGCAGGCCTAGAGAGCCACCAAGAGGGGATACCTTCCAACCCAGGAGGAGGAAGGACAAAGCCTGCCGCAAAAGCAGGAAACGACATGCGATGTCATCCGACCCAATGCGGCGGACAAAACGGGTGGCGCGGTCCACTCCCGCGACCTCATTTCTGAAGGCGCCGCAGGTAGCAGCCAAGTCCAGACCCACCAGAGTTGTTTCTGGCGCGGTCGTCTCAGGCGATAAAAAGAATGCCATCGGGTTGGGGGTGATGCGCGCGAGCTTGGCTACACGGAAGGCGCGGACCACGATCAACCCCGGACGTCACGGCGACGCGCAAACGAAACAGCGGCGCTGTTCACCCGGGGGGGCCGTCGTCAGAGGCGGCGGCAGTCGTCCGTGGCGTGAACCCCGTTCGGGAAAGACGGCAACGCCTGACAAAGCAGCTACGACGGCACCCTTGACAGTTGAAACCGAATTGCCAAGGCAACTGAAAACGGTGGAAAAACAGAGGCCCAATAGACGAGCGGCAGCAGCAGCAGCAGCAGCAGCAGCAGCAGGAGCGTCAACACCACCGCGAGAAACCACATCAGGCCTCTCTGTTAGAATTCCAGTAATCAAAATGTCTGGAATCCTGACTGGAACTGCAGACACGTTCTGGCATATTGGCAACTCTCCAAGGCACACCAATAAAGCACTTGCAAACACAGAGCCTTCATTAACAGGTGCTGTAGAAATCTTTTGCATGCAGACTTGCTCAGTCAAGTGAGCAATGTGCCAAGCTCGCAGTATAATATAATCTCATAGGAAACTGCTATAATACTATGGAATCAAAGGCCAATCAAAGTTCAACCCCACCTACTGCTTGCAAGAACTACTGTTGACCTCAATAAAAGCTTCAGGAATAAATGAAATGTTATATTCAAGGGATAGCGAGTAGGGATAGCAAATCGTTGATTGTGTTGCTTTGGTAATTTTGAAGACAAATGACATTCATTTTTGTATTCTACAGGGAATCTGGCCCATTGCACTGTTCTTAAAATTTTGGATGAATGTAAATACCGAATCCCAGCTTTGCAGAAGAAGTTTGGTCTACAGAATATGGAGACCAAAAAGACCATCTATCATTGCGATTGCATTAATCGGTGAGGCATTGATGAATACTCTCCTGAAGTATAATTAGATGACTTGCATAATGTGAAGTATAAGATATCACAACAAGTACTTTGATTCTTGTTTTGTTAGACACGGTCTCTCTCTCTTGTTACCTTCTACACCTCATTGCATAACATTTTATATTTTCCAGGTTGACTATTAACATCAAGCCAACGAAAATAGTTCTCTCACTCCTGGTGGATTTTGTCTCAGGGCGGTGCTTTGATCTGCCAACGCAGAAAAAATGTCTCAACAGAAAAAGGTCCAATTAATTTTTATGTGTGGTTATTTGTCATGATTGGATTTTTATGTAAATCTTGAATTTGTCTATAATCTAATATGTGCTTTATTCTTTTTTTTCTTGTCAAGATGCATTGGATACTTCTCTCAAGTCCCTGCTGCGTTTCAAGGACTTGAGCAGAATGTAGAAGAGGACACAGCTGCGAAGAAAAATGTTCTCCAAGATACAAAGATAGTTATTCCTGTTCGCTTATACAAGCGGTGCCTGAGGACTGTTGCACCTGGGATTAGCTGAAGACTGCACATTTCAATACCTAAAATATTGTAGAATGAACTGTGCAATCTACATTTTGTGTGCCCATTTCATGAAACATTTTCAGAAAGTGTTTACAATTTTTTTATTGGGAAAATAATTCCCACATCATATATCTATATATCTACATCTAGATCTTTTTTACACATGTTTAACACCAGAATCATCCATTTTATGGATGTATATGTCAATTGATGTGCTTTATTTTTGCTGTCAGGAACATTACACCGCATGTACACATGATGGCGCCCTAGTATCTCTTTACAGTCAACACAGAAATGCTTGTACAATCCAAAAATAGATTTTGATGATGATTATAACCGAAAGTGTTTTCTTTGTGTAATAGATAGTCCAAGGTATAGAAAATAAATTGCATTTTGTTTCATAGAATAATCCAATTAACTGCAGGATTCATGTATAATACACATTTGACAGCTTATTTTTTCCCGCAGTGTATGCTGGGAACAATTAGATGGCCTTGGAAACATGGCGTCGTACTGACAGCTGGGAGGTACTCATTATCTTGTCCAACGGGTGATACAGAGGTTGGACAGTTTACGGAACTATAGTGTTAATTATTATACTTGGAAGGATCGTGTTCCCTGCAGTGATTCTCTAGGACGAGTCGTCATGCTCGAATAGACGTTTTAATAACGGATTTATTACGAGTGTCACGCCCACCCTGTAACGTTAGCGTACGCGTTAGCTGGATACGCTACTAGCTAATCAGGTCTGCCTGCTGGTCGCTGCTGTCAGCACCTGATGACAACCTATGTTTTATGAAGAGAGCTGTCTATCTGCTGGTTTTTTTCGGTTTGCCGATAACACACGTCGTATCTTCAGCAGTACAATACATCTTAAAGATAGTCCTTCAAGCAACCTGCGAGTATGTGGATTTATAGCTAGCCAACAAGCTAGCCAGGGCGTTTCTGTTATTTCTAGTTACTGAATTTTTAATGTTCGACCCTTTTGGTATATTTGTCGGAGGAGAGAGCGATGGGCTCCGGGGCAGTCGATTCGTCCCAATGGCTGTCTGTGAAGGAAGAAACGATTTTCCTTCACGATGGACTTATTCGGGTCACGGATCTGGCTGAATTACCCAGTGAAATAGGAGTGTCTGAGCAGGGGGACACTGAACAGGAGGTGAGTAAACCAAAACACCACAAACATGACCGCTGCGGCTCTTAGATTCGGGCGTGTGATGCGTCGTATCAACAGTAGCAACGGTAACTAGTGCTGTGCAATCCATGAGGACTTCAGTGCAGTAAACAGAAGGGATGTCTCCCCTTGCAGACGTAGCCTATGCTTGTTCAGACCTCCACAACCCATTGAGAAAGTCTCGATAAAGGTTAATATAGCCTGAACCTTGGTGTTACTACTAGAACAGTCAAAAAGCGTGTCTGAATGTATACGTAAACCCCCTCAGTTGCATTTCTAGAACGTCAGTGTTGGTAGACGTGGTTGACGTACGCAGGACGAAAACATTAGATATGCAATTGGATGTATAACAAAGACGCAAATGTGGTTGTGCAAGTGTTCATTTTGTTTGGCCAAAGTGACTGTTGACAACCCAGAGCTGCTTCAGTCATGGAGCTTCCACGTTGTTGACCACACCTAATATGACCATGAAGTTAGGTCTTGCCCCTTGAGCCTCACACCTGAAGCAAACATATCTCAATGGTCACCAAGTTGCCGTTATTGTGGAAGCGTTTGTAAATTCTCATGACCCTAGTCAGAAATCCCCCCAGGCAGTGGCCACACATACTATCTGAAGTAGACCTGGTTTTAGAGGCTGGATCCTAGTTGCCACTGTGGCAGGAGGTCGTTCCCCACAAGTTCCCTCAATTTCCTGAGGGAACCTTCCCAAGGGATGAATAAAGTACTATCTAATCTAATCTAGTGATGAGAACACGGGTCTGTGATCCTGTGTTGAGCCAGCCTAATCTTGTGGTGTTGTCAATATCCACGCCATGAGTGAAAAAGCATTCTGAGAAGGTTCAGGAGTCAGCTGCAGCTGTGAGATGTCCCCACAGGCAGCAGCAAAACGCTTGTTTGCTGTGTCTCCTATGGTGCCAGCACAATGATTTCAGACAAGGCTTGTCTGTTGCTTCCACCCCAGGACGTGCTCTGCCCGCTGTATGTTGTGGTCTTCCCTTCCCTGACTTACCCAATGGCACTATGTTATAGTACTGCAGTGGTCTTGTCGTGCTGCCATTGGGTGACCACATTGAGTACCACAAGTCATGGCAGATTAGCTACTACTAGAGTCTCCATTCATTGTGAATTAAAGGATACACCCACCACTGTGGTGGTAATGACTGTTTTGACTCGTCAAAGGATTAACGAAAAAGACTGGTTTGTGTTGTCACCATGATTATCCAGTTAACACAGGGAAAAAAGTTTTCTCCATGCGAGTAGGAGGTGAACTAATGTGTAAGGCACACACACTGAAGGCATATGTGGTCATGCTATGCAGCGCTATTTGTTCACAATCTGTGAGGGGAAGAGATCAAACGGTGATTACATTACTGCTCCACAGGAATATGTGTTCGCTAGTTCCAGGTTTTCACTTTTTAAAAGTATTAACCGGACAAGAGCGTTAATATGTGCACATTAAACAATGATCAGTCATGATGAACAGATAGCTGCAACACGATACTGTATGTTTACTTATTGGCAACTAGTAACTAATTGTATTGATTTAGAGTTAAAAATAAATGGCCTTTCCACATTTACCCCATAAGGCCCTCATTTTGGCGGACCGAAATTTGCGTTTCTTACATATCTTGTTCCAGGGGTGGAACTTAAATATAATTATCAAGCAGATTAAACGATATTTTATTGGCTCAAATATTACTTTGCATTGAATGATTAATGACTATGAATGACTATTAAAATTAATGCACACCTAAAATGGCACGGTGTTGCAGCACTGGTCATGTATGACACTATATTATTGTATGTAAGTATGCCATATCCGTCCGCATTAAAGAGAGGGCAGAGCATTAGCACATCCTTCTCAAAGCTTTGATGTGGAATGTTTCTTGTAGACACGGAGCATATCCAAACTGGACTGAGAGTATTGCCCTAATCAACTTACACCGTACTTGGATTCATTCGTAAAATGTGCGCATGACTGGTCAAATTCAATTGGTAGTGATTCCTTACGACCAGGAGCTAACGAAATACTAACATGGCCGATATCCTTTGTGCCAAAAAGTATAAAAAAATGAAGGCTGTTTATTTTTATGAAGGCTAACACGTCACACAATGATCCAGTCCAAGTCACAATACAATCTGAAAAACAAGACAAAAACATAGTAAATACGAGATTAGCCAAAGCTTCGAGTAAGACATGAGATATGTGGTATTACTGCAAGCAGACTTGGCTGAAAAGTTGTGCTTTCAGTTGAGACTTGAAGGAGTTGAGCTTTCGCCCTGAGGGAGATCCTTCCATAACATTGGGCCATCCCACATCCGCTGGCCAGCTCAACCAGGCCCTGTCGCCCACTGAGCCAAGTCTGGAGGGGGAAGGGGTCCCCAGTGAAATGGTCTCATATAGCTCAATTTCTTCAACCCACTCCACACAAATCCATGCCGGCATACCATGTTAAGAATTGTGCTATTTACTGGCAGCTATCTAAATATAGTGTGTGCAGTGCGATCGACTGAACCTCGTCATATCGCCTAGTATAGTTGTGCCAACTTCATATCATTCACTTGTTTTATTTGACGATTAAGAAGACTAGTAGAGGCAGCAAAATAATGAAACTTGAATTGCATAATCTGTATATTCTTAGGTAAATTTCAGATGCTGATTACTGCCGTACCCAGTGTCATGTCATTAATGGCCATCTTGATGGCTTCTAGAATTTCTTCACCATATTGATGGCTTCTAGAATGTCTTCACATGGCAGGAGTCATTCATATGCTATCAACTCCCTGACGTTATTGTATGAGGCTTCTACAATTGGGTGTTTGAAGTAGGCTATACCTTGGCTTTGAAGTGACAGAGTTGTGTCTCTCAGTCCCCAGCAGCAGGGTACATTGAAGATCCTATGCTGGCTATTTATATCCTTTCAACGTTGGGCTTTTTGCAGACCATGGTGGAAAAGGCCCCAGCATCCAATTAAAGACTGTTACCGTAATATTAGTAGCATTTCTGAAATACAATCAATATAGATTGTGCTTGCTCAATTGTATAATGGATATTTGCTTCTGGTCTGGGATTCTTGGGCAACAGTGTAATCAATATCTAAAATGCTGCCTAAGTGCATGGGAAGCACATCTTTCTCACTCGTGATAGGCTGATCCTAATGTGTGTCTTGCTGTCCCGGACCAACCAGACCCCTTTCAACCTGATCTGGAAGCACAAGGTGTTGGATTTTCTCGGTTATTAGATTAGAACATGGGGACACCAAACCACCAAGTATTTTCAAAGAAATCAATGAAATTCAAACAGATTTTTTTTCTTCTATTTTTACCCCTGCCTGACTTATAACTCCCTGAAGAAGAGCGGCCTTTAACCATGCTAAATGGTGTTAAAAAATCCTTATAATCCCCTGGCCATGGTGGCCATACTTTGGTTCCAGTTGCCAGTTCAATGGGATAAGATTACAGTTTTTGAGCAGTGTATTCATAGCATCATATATTTTGTGATTCTGGTTGAATACTGATGAGCCCTGTGCTAGGCAGAAGTTTGCGCAGTTTGAACTTTGAACTTAAGCATAGTTTGCCGGCTTTACGTTATCGAACCAAAGACACCATTTGCTATGCTTCTCCTCAGTATTGAATTTTGTCGACACATTATCTGACTGACTGTGCACTATAACATAGTAAATTGAAAGTTGTGTGTCGCCAGAAAGCAAAGCGGTGATTTTTATAACCAACACGAGTCTTAGGTTTGATCCTCCGTTCCGTAGCGCACGTCGCTTGGTCTTCGGGTTCCAGACG
>OMKQ01001170.1:0-10710 GCA_900302335.1 Phycis phycis
ACCAAACAGCATCGATGCCCTGGTTTTGTCAGGGGGTTTAAGAGTTTTATCCATGTGTTTTGTGTGTGTTGCAAATTGACATCTTGCTCCAGTATGGCTGTTGTTGTGGAGGCAGAACTTTCTGCCACAAAAAGGTCACGTTGAGGTAACAAAGGTTCTCTCTGAAATAAGATTGCAGAGACAAAAAAAAATGACAACATTAGACCATTCTAAATACATATCCAGGAGCATGATGGTACAGCATGCATGATTTTACACATGTATTACACATCATACATATGTACTACAATGTCAGTTGGGCATATATTGGTATCACTTAAAGATGATGCAAAACCCTGCAAAATTGCACCAAGTTTACAGTTTCAAAAGTGCCAAGTATGCAACATGACATTATTTAAAGATACATATGTTATATGTACTAGAATGTCAGTAGGGCATATACTAGAATCACTTAAAGATGATGCAAAACCCTGCAAAATATTGCACCAAGTTTACTGCAACAAAAGTGCCACGTATGCCCCTTCTCAATTTTATACAAGCACAAAATAAATCACTTGGGCCTCAGAAAGTACTGAAATTAAGTCAAAATAAACTCATGTAACAGGCAACAGACTCATTTTATCATGAATCAACAAAAAGCTGACAAGAAAAGTCAGGAGTGTGATTAATTGATCTTCAGGTAAGGTAGTTTGTAGGACCACCTTTAGAAGACATAACAGTTGTTCTTCTGCATGGATCAATTTCTGCAATGCTTAACTATCCGAGAGATTGATGAACAGTGGCAGCTTCTTAATGCAGACATATCGTCTCCTTGTGGTCCTCCATCACAAGGGAACGCTCCAGTTCAGACTACATGGAGGTAGTGGCACCTCCTGATGGCATGCATAGCTTCTGCACGTCTTCTTTAGTATAAATAATGTTTACTTATATTTGTTATGTGTTGGCACATGCAGATGGTTTAACCCAATTTAAGTATTTTGCATTCCAACATTTTTTTGGGGGGGGGGGTTTAAATTTAAAAGTCATTTACATTTCACCAATCTTTCAGAATAATTAAGGTTTGACAAAACCTTTATTTCCAAACCTTTATGTCCAAAACTGTGTGCACCATAATTTTTTTTTTGGGGGGGGGGTTAATTACACGTATTCAATTCGGTTCAACCTCAGATAATACTGTTGCATTTTGTTAGGTCCAATTTGAGATTCCTTAAAGCCTTGCCAAGACCTGTGGCTGATGGTTGTGTTTTCAGCCGTGTTGGGACGAGCTCTCGTGTGCACAGTACCTCCTTTCTGCTCATCATGTCGCATTCGAGCCACTTATTGCCTTTGTGCCGTCCGTATTAGCATTTGCTTGTTCCTTCAGCACTGGATCTATGGACACACGAGACAGTCAGTGTTTACATCGCCGGGGTGCTGCCAAGAGAAGTAAGGCACCGCTAACAAGAAGTAAGGGTGCTGCTAACAGAAGTAAGGGTGCTGCTCACAGAAGTAAGGGTGCTGCTAACAGAAGTAAGGGTGCTACTAACAGAAGTAAGGGTGCTGCTAACAAGAAGTAAGGGCGCTGCTAACAAGAAGTAAGGGCGCTGCTAACAGAAGTAAGGGTGCTGCTAACAGAAGTAAGGGTGCTGCTAACAGAAGTAAGGGTGCTGCTAACAACAAGTAAGGGCGCTGCTAACAGAAGTAAGGGTGCTGCTAAGAGAAGTAAGGGCACTGCTAACAGAAGTAAGGGCGCTGCTAACAGAAGTAAGGGTGCTGCTAACAAGAAGTAAGGGTGCTGCTAACAGAAGTAAGGGCGCTGCTAACAGAAGTAAGGGCGCTGCTAACAGAAGTAAGGGTGCTACTCACAGAAGTAAGGGTGCTGCATGGCCTCGGCCGCCGTCAGCCTCTGCTGGTGGTCGTAGCGCAGCAGCTTGTCCAGCAGGTCCAGGGCCTCGGGGCTCACCAGGTGCTGGTTCTCAGTCTGGACAAACTGCTCCCAGCGCTTCCTCGTCTGCCTGGAGAGCAAAAGGTCACGTCACATGACCGACGCCAATGAAACTCCCACTGTTTGTGTTGAAATGGAGTAAATAAAACCCAGGCCACAGCCAAATGGATTTCTGTTATGGCATTTGAAACTATGGCATCACATCGGTTGCACACAGCTGTAATGCATTTCTAGCCATCACACCTAAAAGTCAACAGGTCCACTGTGAAACTTTGGTGACCCATAGTGGGAGAGGAGACAGACATGAACACCACTGCATTCAGCCGTCATGTTACTTGACAACTCTTAATCAAAGGTCAATGCTTTTGTTGGATGTAGAAGCAGTTCAAGACCTTTTAAATATCCAAAAGCTACTATGAAGATTCAGTAGTGTCACGTCATCAATGAGCAGTCATTTTGGGAAAGACAAAGAGCCGTCTCTCAACAACAAACGCGTCCTGTGTTGGTTAAAGGGACCCTTAAACTCACTGGCCCAGCAGGTCTTTGAAGCGTGTGTCCAGTTCTATGTGGTACTTGTGTAAGTAACCAAAGAGCTCATCAGTCCCAAGAACCTTGGCAATGCGGACCAGCTGGGAAAGAGAGCAAAAGGCAATTAGGCAAACTACAAAACAAATATAAAAGTAATTACATCTCATATATTATTTTGCATACAACAGTGAATATAATGACATTCATACTATGAACTTACACATACTATGCTTTGACTGTGAATAAATGATTGTTTATTGTTCAAAACACCAAGGGTTTCTTAGGTTCCCATGAGCCTTTGATGGAGTAGGAGAACACAACATTTCAGCATCTGGAAGAAGGCAAATGGAGCATCATATCTTACCTGATCATAGTTGTCCTGGCCATGAAAGAAAGGTTCTTTCAAGAAGATCATGCTTGCCAGCATACAGCCTAGACTCCACATATCCAAACTATAGTCATACATCTAAAAAAGTCAAAAGAAAGAAATCTATCAATTAGGCAAAATTAGACCATGATCTGATCTATAAAATGTCATAAAACAATCAAAATGTATCCATAGTCATAGCAAGTGCAGTTTCAACAGGAGAACATATATTTTGTGCAGGGCATCAGTACGGTTTTATACCTGATAGTCCACTAGCAGCTCTGGGCCTTTAAAATAGCGTGAAGCCACCCTGACATTGTATTCCTGAGCAGGATGGTAGAATTCTGCCAGTCCCCAATCTATAAGACGCAGCTGTGACACAGGATGTAACGTTCATTACAGACTTAGTGTGGATGCCATTAGTTTGCAAATACATCCAAGTCGAGTGGGCAAGTGTTTCAGTGCAAAGATACAAAACAATAATACAAAACATTTATTTTCTTTGTCAAAATCTGAAGTTCAAGGTGTATTGACACAGGTCTCTGTGTGTTCCCCTGAAAATGGCCACAAAACGAGCAATGAATCAATAGTTTTGTTGAAATAGAAACAATTTTCCTAAAACAGGCACTACCTCGAAACATCTGTACATTTCCGCTCCAATTACCTGCTGTTGGGATGGCAAAGTGCTGCTTGAAAAACCACTGAACTGCAGCCCTAACCTCACATTGGAGTTTACAAGTTAGTTACACGAATAACTTAATCAGACAGTCCCCAGCTGTGGGGAAAACAAATGCAGCTCAGGAACGGCTTCTCATTGGTTAGCATTCTCCTACCCTGAAAGGCTGATCGTCCTACAGACTAAACTCAAAGCAACTGGAACCCCGTAGCTGACCAGGTTTGTGGAATGTATATAGATGAAAGTGACTTTATTACTATGGTACAACAAATCCCTGTGCCGGACGAGTAGCACTACAGCTGAGTTGAGGCAAGATCTCTGTGTTTTCATCCAACCAAACCATGTTGAGGATCCCTAGCGTATCTTTTTGTAACAAGACTGTCGTTAACTTTTATCAACTCAGATCGATCTCGATCATTTCTGTTGGTCATGAATGGTTACGGGTGTGTCACAAGTGAAAGTCATGTTGCGTAGGCTGTGTTGCGTAGGCTAAATATAACGTCCCGGCCCAAAGCCTTTCAAACTTTGTTATGGTTATTGTAGTTACACAAGGCTTGGTCTGTGTACTCTGGCTCAAACCTGTATGTATTGCCCTCAAACTCAAATTCTTTATCTTCAGGCATGTAATCAAAGTAATCCACTGTTCTTGAAATGCTACAATGTCTTAATAGCTGCTGGGAAACGGCCGCAAATAGACTGCTAGTCAGCCAAAGTGAGCTACAGTTTTGTAAACATAGCCGGCTTCCAGCTAAAGTGATAAGCCGCGCCCCCCCACCAGACATATTCCAGCAGTGAAACCAACAGCCATGAACTACATTATAATGTCCAAGCGCACAGCTATCGAGTCAATGTGCCGTTTGCCGCCATTTTTTTCAGGATAATGAAACAGGGACATGCATGAATACGCCCCGGAAATGTTTTCACCCAAAACCAATTGGTTTTATCTTTTGCGACGCCTTGAAACCACTCGACCTCCACTCTAGCCCGGCTGGACCACTTACGGCACGGCGTCGGCCCGCCGTGGCGCGCTCATCCCTTAATGAACACTAACATTAACATTCACGGAGAGAGAGGGGGGGCTGCATGTTGGCGGCAGGTACCTTCCTCAGCTGGTGGTCGATCATCACGTTGTGTGGCTTCACGTCACGATGCATGATCCCCATGCTGTGGCAGTAATCCAGTGCCTTGTGAGGAACACCACACACACACACTTTGTTTACACCGGTCATTTGCCATCATCTGGAACGCTTTAAAATGGACAAACCTGGTTTTTAAAAAGCCAAAAGGGGATCTTACGTTCCAAAACGCACGTACCTTGAGAAGTTCATACATGTAGTAACGGATATCAAAGTCCGTCAACTTCTGGTAAAGCTCCTACAACATCACATTGAAGTGTTGGTAAATAGTGGGCTTTACTTAGTCACGTGATAAAGACTTGGATTTCTAATGCTTTTAATTTAACCTGAAACAACATTATTGTCATGCGTGTTACCAATAATGGAGATCAGTGTGTTATATGGGCGGGAAATCCAGCAGTTTTAAAACATAAGTACCTTAAAATCTGTGTTATTGATGAACTCAAACACAAGCGCTGGCGTTCGGGACTGCAAAAGAGAAGATAGCAGAATGCATAGACTTAAAACGAAAAAAAAAAAAAAAGAAATTAAGAAACAAAACTAGCAGATGGAGCTGGAGTCGTCGTCATGTCGCCCGCACGGTCACAAGCATGACTTGTGTAGCATTGCTAGCATCGCTATGCCGCAGAAGCAGAACGCGGCTCCTGACTCACCACAGGATCCTTCACCGTGTCTGCCAGGCGAATGATGTTGGTGCCACCGCGCAAATTCTCAAGGATTTTGATTTCGCGTTTAATCTTCTTTTTCTTGACCGGCTGTGGAAGAGATCAATGTGCTCATTTTGAGAATCAGATCTGCCGAACACTTTGGACATTAAAGTCGTCACTGCAATATCATTATATTTTAATATGCATACATAACATGTTCTAGTGCATGGCCAAAATGGCCAATCAAATATGTTTTGGGAAAGTAAATTCCTGTGTAACTCACCTTGAGGATTTTGACTACAACTTTTTCATTGTTGCTCACATTGATGGCCTCAAATACTTCACTGTACTTCCCTCTACCCAATTTGCGCACCAGCTGATAATTGTCTTGATTGCTGGAAAGAAAGGTGGAATAGTCTGGATGTCAAATTAGGACACTACGGTCATTTGATCATAATTACACTTGAACAGCATTCAATGATGACTTTGCTATCCAAAACACAGTATACTCAGAGGGCGAGTCTGATAACCAGACCCTCCCCATTTCATAACGAGAGAGAAATGTGACACTTGGGAAACGTTTCAATACCTCCAACTTGGCACATGTGCATCGTAATCCCAGTATTCCCTGCTCTTCTGAGTGTTGACATCGGTGTACACCCGAGCTTTGCTGCTGGCAGTGGAACCGGGCATTGCGCGCTTGGACGCTCGATGTCGAGGCGGATTACCTTCCACTACAGTCTTCTTGGCGACGGGTTGGAAAGAAGTGCACAGACTTACAGGGATGCTTGGCGTTATGACCTCTGAGTAGAACTTAACATTGGTTTGGGATGGTTTCGCCCTTTGCTGGCATACGTCTGCTGCCAAAATGCATCGGCCAGAAGTACTTGCAGTGCGTATACACAATGCTATGATGAATGAGTGTCGGAGCCCCCTAATCAGCCTGTTAGGCAGTATGTGATGGTGGACCGCCAGTTTAGTGGAGGCTGGGAGAAGAAACGGGCTGAGGTAGACAAGAGAAATACAAATAAGGGATGCTATATTGGCCAATTTGAAACAGAATTGTGTCCAAAGTACTGATCATTAGACCTGACTTCACAAAATGAATCCACTACCCAGCCAACGGCAATCGATTTTGGCAGCGACCGACTGTTAACGTTAACAGTTAGGCTAACTTAGCTCGCGTTAGCTCAACAACCATTAGAAACATAACGGGTCAGATTCATTAATGGTTACCCCCAGGTCTTTAATTCGGCACACTATTGAACAGACAAAAAAAAAACAACTGAAACGCAATCTAGAACCAAATATGTCATTCGTGATCCGTAAATCCGACGGTGTTACTAGCAAGCTAACACTACTACCTCGCTGTAGAAATGGTCGTTGCAATATCCGAGATGAGAGGAAGTCCACCCGATCCGTAGCGTTAGCTCGCTGCTGCTAGCTCGCCCAGTAGCGTTCCAGTAATGCGTAGTTTACTGTCCTCCGCGGTGGTCCAACTGTATACCAAGTTATTGGCGATTCGTGGAAAAAAATGACACAAGTGCATTAATCTTCATGAGTGATGGGAAATTATAAAATACAAAAGAAATGTTATATCTAGATCCATAATAAGTGATGATTGCCTCTGTTGCGGTAAACATCACCCGGAAGTAATCGGTGGGATTTACTGACCTAAACTGATTTGGTCGCCTGCATAAAATAAAATGAACGCTAATCTCTCAGGGCAATTATTTAAAAAAATCCGTATTCTTCCGTCAACCTTAAAAATATCGTGACTTGTTGTGTCGGACAATAGTTTGAAAGGCATATTAATATTTTCCCCAGTGTAATTGCTCTGGCAGCCTACCAAACCAATGGTGCGTCTTGCTGCGCCTGCGCGGTTTGTCTACCACGGTTAGGCTCGTAGTTTGATAGGCGACCTAATTAACCACTGAGCGAGCATCGCTATGGGACTCCAAGTCGACATACTGTTCATACGGATGAAAACAATTTGACATCTTAGTTCGTTTTGATAACTGTGGTTTATTTTTGCTGTCTGTATACAGTGAAGATAATGTAGGCTATATTGATTATATATCACTGAAAGCTCTAATGCGTCACTGCTGTTCCCACCAGAAAAAAAGGTTGGCGCATCTGCACTGAAACTATTGTTTTTCATTCCGCAGCTTCTTTATTCTTGTTGTCAATCACTTGGAATTATTTTCAGTGCAAGTAAAGATTTAATTGAATCTGGAAATGCACAGAATGAACTATAATACAAACTTAGACTTCATCCTCAGTAAGACACAAAACCCACAATTTTAGGCAACTGAGAATCAAGTCATTTGTAATCTGCTAGCCAAAGGACAGTGTGAACTTGTGAGAATATACTTAACATGATCAGTTTTTAAAAAATAAAAGTGGTATCTACCACACAGTAACTAATGGAGCAAGTCTGCCAACATATCCTTTTGCAAATAATCTTAACTTCTTGTGATAGCTCGTTTGGACTTGTATCTCCAATATGCTTGCAAAATACAGCAAGCTTGTACATAGTTGCTAGAAAAGCAGGTAACACAATCACTATACATGTTTCAATGTTTACATGAGCTTATACACACAATCTATAATATATTGAAACAAAGTAGACAGTAGTCATAAATATTACATTATGCATGGTCTATTGCACATGGCAGGTGTTGGTATGGCATGATACGTATGGATTAGTTACGTAGGTGCCATTTATTTTAATACAAAGATGCAACAACACAGATAAGACACAGGCTATACAGTTAATGATTTTAACTTTTTTTTCTTTCTAGGGATTCTTTATAGAAGGAAACTTTTTTAAATATAATACAGCAGTTATGTTAAAAGTATGATAAATATTCATGCACAAACAAATGGTAATATCTAGGTCTATGTGAAAGGATAGTTAAGCAAGCCAGTCACTGTATTAATGTTTAAGGGTTGTTTTTGGCTGTAGCAGAAGCAAGAGTGTAAAGTAATTGAATACAAATAAAATTGATAAAAAGGCACATGAATTTCTAACATTTTTACATGGGCAGGAATTGCCTACTAGTCTAAAATGGATATTTTTTTTAAACTTGATTAAGAAATCACCAATCACAAAACATACAATCACATGCAAGCACATAAGGTCCCACACTTTACTGCAAACAAAATATGATATTCTCTCATTCAACATTACATGCCTTTTATTTATTCTACTTTTAAGTCCTTTGTGACTTCCTAATGACTGGGGAGGTCTAGGATGTCAGTAATAGTCCCCATGGATCTAGGGTTTGTGGCATTTTTTTTCTTATTTTAACTGTGGGACGGACCTAATCTTTAAACATTAAAATGTTACAATAAATATTAAATTCAAAAACAGGTGCAGGTTATATGAAAGACTATGAATGTGGTGGCAGAGGAAAGCCCACTGCGCCTCAAGGGTAACACTGCGCATCGTAACCGAGGGTTCAGACGCAGCGCTCGTCTTGGAATCATCATGGGATGCAGGGGGGAGCAGGAAAGCTATCCCCCTCGGCCGTGTGCTGCACAGTGTGCTCCTGCAGGGCCGTCAGGTCAACGAAGCGCTCGCCGCACCACACACATTTGAACTGGGTCTCCCGCGAGTGCACGCTCTGGTGCTTGGCCAGGTGCTCGCGCTGCTTGAAGCTCTTGTCGCAGCTGGCGCACTTGAAGGGTTTCTCGCCGGTGTGGACGCGGCGGTGGCGCTGCAGCTCCGACGAGTACTTGAAGCGCTTCTCGCAGTCGGGGCATTTCAGGGGCTTCTCGCGGGTGGGGTCGCAGCGGTGCTGGACAAACTCCGAGGACGAGACGAAGCGCCTGTCGCACAGGGAGCACTTGAGGGGTTTCTCGGTACAGTGGGAATTCTGGTGCCGCTGCAGCGTTGAGTTCTTCTTGTACCCCTTGCCGCACACGTCGCACTTGTACGGCTTCTCCACCTCCCCGCCGCATTTGTGCCTCAGCAGCTCTCCCGATTGGCTGAAAGACTTCTGGCAGGACGCACACTTAAACAGACTCTCCATGCCGTGGACCTGCTGGTGGTAAAGCAGGTGGGAGGGCTGCAGGAATCCCTTGTCGCACAAATTGCACTTGAAGGGGCGATCAGCTGGGTTCTTGTGAGTGCGGCGGTGGCGTACCAGGGCGTACTGCTGCTTGAAGCTCATCTGGCACTCCTCGCACTGGAAAGGTCGCTCCTCTGAGTGGGTGCGTTCGTGCTGCCGCAGGTCGGACGGGCGCTTGAAACTTTTACCACAGGAGCCGCAGCGGAAGGGCCTCTCCCCGATCGGCTGGCACTGGTGGTGCAGGAGCTCGGACGACTCCTTAAAGTGCATCTCGCACAAATTGCACTTGAACAGGTGCTCACCGGAATGGGCGTACATGTGGCGCACGAGGTGGGAGCGGTGCTTGAAGCTCTTCTCACAGACGGCACACTTGTACGGCCGCTCGGAGCTGTGGGTGCGCTGGTGGTGGGCCAGGTGAGACGACTGGCTGAAGCTTTTGTCACACGTGTCACATTTGTACGGCTTTTCACCAGTGTGTACCCGTTCGTGACGAGTCAGCTCGGACAGGTGCCGAAACGCCTTATGGCACACCGAGCACTTATAGGGCCGGTCTGGTGCAGAGGCCTCAAACGCAGGGGGGGATGAAGCACTGATGGCCGCGCCGCTCGCGGACGTCTCCCCGGTGGAGGGCTGCTGGGGATTGGCGGCAGAGGAGGTGGGGGTGACATTCCCTGAGCCTGGACGGTAGGTCTTCTCACAGATTGAACACTTCATTGGGTTGTTGCCGTTGCCGTGCGAGTTGTGGTGCTGTGCCAAAGAGGTGAGCAGGGAGAAGCCCATCTTGCACACACCACACACAAAGGGCTTCTGTTCCACCTGTACACACTGGTGCTCCAGAAGATCCGTGGCCTGGCTGAAAATTTTCATACACTGAGTGCACTGGAAGGACCGGTCTTGGCTCACCATGCACTGGTGCTCGTGTGGGTTGGCCAGGTGAGAGATATCATGGCCGCAGGCGCCGCACTTGTGCCCTCTCTCACCCCCCACCTGTAAGGAGGGCTGCTGGGCGGGCACAGAGTGCTGCTGCCCATGCTGGCTATGCTGCGGCTGCTGTAGGGACGAGTCTGGCTGTAGGACTACTCCATAAACAGCACAGCCCAGAGGGTTGTCTGAAGCCTGGGGAAGGGTATGCACTACGGAGGGTGGAGCCACTGCATGCTGCTGCTGCCACGCCTCCGTCATCCTTCCACTACGCATGTAAGGATTCAGTTTCCACCCGTGTTGTGTTGTGCGGGGATTGTAATGTTATGATTGGCAGGGATTGATTTTTATATCCCCGATTTAAAAACGTCCCTTAAAATATGTGCAGAAGCCTAGAAGAAAGAGTGAAAAAAAGAATTACTACAAGAAATGGGG
>OMKQ01001171.1:2585-14742 GCA_900302335.1 Phycis phycis
TTTGTAGTGTAAATTGCAGTGTCCATTTTGACCTCGCCTTTGTAATGTAAGTTGGAATGTCTGTCAATTTTGACCAGGATTTGGCCTCCCTGATGAAGTGGTGATCGAGAAAAGCAACAAGGGTGACACTTTCGTTGAAACCACAGGAGCTGCTATCAAAATTTCCAATGTGAAATTCATTCAGCACGACGCAATCGAAGGCATCCTGTGTGAGTAGGAATGGGATTACATTCAGATCTTATTGATCTTGTTTTTGATCCTTTTTTGTTGATTAACGCTGCTTGTATCTTGGTAAGGAAAAGTCATTACTAAGAGAATCATGTCAGTGTTATTTCCTATTACACAATATGAATACTTTAAGATGTGTGTAAATTCAGTCAGTATTGTCTAAAATGATAACTATGACAATACATACCTTAGTTGTCACAATTGATTTTTGTCACTTAAAATGAAAGTAATTCAATTTTGGATGAAATGTACATAGAAGGTGCCTCAAAGGTGTCTAATCAGACTGAAATAAGTATCGCTACTTATTAGTTTGGGTAGAGTCACAATGATGTGTTTTTGTGGGTGTTCAAACACTGGCAAACTGGTACATAATTTGGACCCGGTACTGGGTTATGTACATACATTTAATAAACAGCATCTATTCCCACTGCAGGTGTGCGTCAGGGTAAGCTGGAGATGGAGAACTGCGTGCTGCAGTGTGAAACCACCGGTGTGATTGTACGAACCTCCGCCCATCTCACCATGAACCTGTGTGATCTCTACGGCTCCAAGGTATGAAACTATTTAGCAAATATAATGTGCTAATATTTGCTATATTGAATCTGTTTGTTATTAATTGTCAACGTTCCTACCCATGACCCGATCAGAGTTTTGTCATCCGTTCCCCACCGAGTTAAAGATCATCCCGCTGTCTTGAGTCGAACAGCACGGCTGAACAAAGCACTTAAAAATACTATAAAGAGGATAGCATTCACAGTGCAGCACTCCACACAGCGTAGCTGTCATCCACTTTTTAATGATGTCATCTAATGGGCCCAGGTGGAGGCCAATGATCCCACTAGGTTTATTCATAAGCTTTTCCACTCTATTTTTGTCATCAGCCGTGATGTAACCATCCCTAGATTATACGGCATAAAAAAGAACCCTTGTGTAATACTTGGGCAAACTACAGAGGCCTGTCGTCATGGAATGATCCAAGTTATATTGGGGAGAAATACTGGGCTGGCCTGGGCTTTATTAAGCGCAGTGTTGAGGGTGTTTTTCCAGTTCAGTTTGTGGTCAATACAGACACCCAAGAACTGTGCTGTCTCCATCTGCTGGCCTTTGATGGTACTGCAGATGGCGCTGTCTGCGCCCTCTGAAGCTGAGAATTCTGTCTGAATCACCCTGTTTCTATTGTTGGTGATGTTCTGTTGTGGTTGGTTTCAGGGGGCTGGTATCGAGATCTATCCTGGCAGCGTATGCAGCCTTACTGGGAATGGAATCCATCACTGCAAAGAAGGGGTCCTCATTAAGGTGAAAACACACAAAACCTGTGATAAATTACTATCATTATTATTAGTACAGCCCAACGACATTACATTGGAAATTCATGTAGGAAGTGCAGCTTTTATCGTGACATCAGATGACGTAAGAAAAGGATTTAGGGGAATGCTTAAAGAATTGAATGTAGAATCTCCTGCAACTGCCCAAATCTCACTCATCCATGATTCACTACCTTCCTCAGGACTTCGCCGATGAGCTGGACGTGATGCCCCGTATCACCCTGGAAAACAACGTGATCCATAATAACGAGGGCTACGGCGTCATCTTGGTTAAACCTACCAGCCAGACGCAAGACAGTAATGGCAGTGGACCACTGGAGAGCGCCATGGGTAACGGCTGCCGTTCTCCTGCTCATAGTACACGGCTCAGTGTATTGTTCTTTAAGAGTTCCTCTTACTCTTGTAACCTGACCTATTTCCAAGTAAAATGGGTTATTGGACACAGGTTTTGACCAGATTCTTCTCAACGTTCAAGCGCATAGGAATCAATGCATGCTGGTATTATACATCAGATCACTATCCTATGGTATTTCTACAACTCCACTGCATTTTTGTGTTTATTTTATTTGTATTCTTTTTTATTTTTGGTATTTTATTTTACTTAAATTTTTTGTATTGTATTTATATGTATCCTGGCTGCTACGGCGACCCAATTTCCCTTCTGGGATTAATAAAGTCTCTCTATGTCTATTGCAACGTATGAAAAAGGCTCAACGTGTTTTAAATTCGTGAACTGCCCTCTGCTCCCGATGTCGCGTTCTTGTTCGTCTAAGAGGCTATTTATCTTTCATACTTCTTCTCCTCCAGATGACCTTGTAGAAAAGGATGAAGGCAGTGAGATGGCTGACGAGAAACTGCAGCAGCAGCAGCAGCAAGAGGAAGGAACATCCCCTCCACATCCTGAATTCCCGTCCACCGACGGCCTCCTCTCACCGACAGCCGCCGCCTCCACCACCCCCAAGACGACCTCCGCCGTGGACGACACCGGCCTCCAGCGCCACTCGCAGGTCGAAACCATGGAGCTGGCAACCGCCGCCGCCGCCGCCGCCGCCGCCACCGCCGCCACTGGCTCCACGCGGAAGTGGCAGCTGTGTCGCCAGCTGAGCAGGAACAAAGACGGCGGCGCCACGCAGGCAGACGCCGGGCTGCTGGAGCAGAAGATGTTTGTCTCCATTCAAGGCAACCAGTTCAGACGCAACGGCATGGGCGACTTTGGCACTTTTCTCTACTAACGGACGACTCGACTTTTGGGCCACTTTGATCACACGAGTTACTCAGCAGATTTGCATTCATTAACGTGATACAATTTTTTAGAGAAGCATTAAGCTAATTTGGGTGCATCATTAATTCACACAAATGCATTTGGTCTCATTTTGTGAGACCGAACGACCACTGTACATACTCAAGGACGGTATTACTGATCGTGTTTTAGAGCTTTTTATCTCCGCCATCCAATACACTTGTAATTAAAGTGATGCCTTACATTTCCTCTTGGAACCAGTATATTGTTACTTAGGTCAAATTGTTTTGGACTTGGCATTTGTGCTATTTAACAGTTTTCTTATGTTTTATTATGAGCCTTATTTCTGATTTGAGTCCATTTTATGGTAAATGGAATTTCAAATTCTTCAGTTCCTGTCCCACCAACTGCCATTTGTTTGATTACTTGTGGAAATAAAATGTTATCACTCATTGCTTTGTATTCGACCAAAACTGTTTCAAGCCATCATCAGTCGGTCAGTCGGTGATGTAGTGGAGAGGTGAGGAATGGCCAGTGATGGAATTCAGATGCTAAATAGGCTTGTTTCCATGGCTCTTCTCTTTATCAGTTCGCACGGGCACCAGCGCTGTCCCACACAGCATCCGTCTACAGTCTATACATACTGAAATGAAGTAGGTGTTGTTGAGTTAGGCAGGTAAGCTAGGTCGCTGTGGTTCATGGGAAGGTTAGGGTTAATATAAAAGCGACTTACAAAGAGTACATTTGTCATCAGAAGGTGAAACATTTCATTGCTGTTAATACAGTAAAAAAGTTACCAGAACAAGTTTCAAGCATTTCAAGTGCTAGATTAACCATTACTAGTGTACAACATCTCTGACTAAGAGCCAAGTTACAAATAGCAATCAAAGTGCCAAATAACAAAGTGCCAAGACGTACAACAAATAAGAGCATGAGGATAGTTATGCAGGGTTCAGGTGAGTCTGAACAAGCGGGTCTTGAGTCTCTTCCGGAAGATGGGGAGTGACTCTGCAGTCCTGACATTGGCAGGGAGCTCGTTCCACCACTGCGGTGCCAAAACGGAGAAGAGTTGAGATTTCGCCAGCTGACCTTTTCCTCCTTTTAGTGATGGCGGTACCAGTCGACCAGCTGAGGTAGTTGAGCGGAGTGCTCGAGCAGGGGCGTGGTGTTTCACTAATACCACACGCTGTGGTAGACCAGTTCCTCCTCTGCCTCTCCTTCCTCTGGGTCAGGGTGATGGTGGAAAGGCAGCAGGCTGGCAGTCTCCTGCCACCCACTGTTCCTTACCATTACAAATACATGTAATGTAATGCAGCAGTGCTGAGCAAGCCATTATGTGCCATATAGAGTTGGGGAAGGTAGGACCCTGGAAGAGTACATCCGTAGAACTGAGGAACATAGGACCATTTTGTCATACTTCCATTACGTGCCATATAAATCTGCGCCCTAGAATGACCCCTAGGGAGCACATCGAGCTCATGTGTTGCATTCCCCATTCACTCTACACAATCAAGCACACATCCAGGTTGCACCCATCAAGCGACGGTGGTAGTGGTGGTGGAGCGGCGTTTCACCACAAAACAGCTGGATGCTCAAAATGAACGTTATTGGCCAGAGAGAGGGCGGGACTTTCAGTTACTTATTTTCTACCCGCTGACTGTTAAATGGCATACGTGGCTCATAGAAGGTAAGGAATGAAACGTTGAGTACGAGACCGGACATTGCGTTACGGTAGACCGGGATAACGCGAAAATGCATGACCCTCTCAGTCTAGTAGAACCGGGCAGAAGTTACTGGGCATGGAGCAGGCACGTCATCAACATCTGATAGACAATATCAACGAACCAATCACAGAGAAGCTATTGTCCGTCCCATGTCTTTTGCACCGCCCAATTCTTTGGGACCACCTACCCGAGCACCTAACCGTTTCACGTTCCAGTGTTGCCGTGTCAACAAAATCAGTCACGTGAACGAGACGGCGGAAGTCACTGTGCTGGTGAGACTTGACTGAGGCTTGTTTTTGGTCTGAAGAACACGTTGATTACCATACTCCCAGTCTTATGGAAATATTGTTATTGGGATACGTTAGGGACCTGTAGACTGAGAAACGTGACATTGACAAGGTGAGTAACTCAAGCACCATGATTTAGATTAACATATCAAGCCGAACGGTGAGCTAACATACATTCATAATAGTCTATACGTGTGTACACTCATCTTTGATCATTGCGCCGGGACATTTTAGTACATCCTTTACTACACCCCCGACTTGTGTATAGAATTGCATTTGAGTTGAAATCGAGTTGAAAATATGAATGAATTAGCAAGGGACTAGATATTTAGCTTGAAGGGCCATAACCGATAAACTCGATAATTACCTACTTAATTAGCTACTTTTACTCTTTCTGTTACACTTGCTTTGCTCAAGATAGAAATTACTGTACAAAATGAAATGACAATGCATGGAAACAAACTCAAAAATGTTGAAAGATATACTGTCTGCAGTAAATGAAAGCATTGGCTGATGAGTATGTATCGCACACAAAACTGACTTTGCACAAAGTGGAATAGAAAGACAGAAGGCCCCCAAAGCAATGTTTCACAAATGTTGCTTATTTTGTTTAAATGATGAATGCAACAGTTAAAGTATAACTTTTGCATAACTCCTGAAGGGATAAAGTGTGCTATGTGTGACCTAAGGGCCTGTCCTCACGATGGTCTCGTGAATTGGTCCAGTGAGTGATGCCTTCGTGTTTCTTTCTGGGCTAGAATGGAAGTCAACGGCGCAAAGTATTGATAGTTAGATAGTAGAAAAATACTTGTCTTCCCAAATGTTCAGGTTCAGGGTGTATTGAATCCTGCCACAGTATGTTCTCCTGAAAAATGTGTGTGAATGAGCATTGAATCATATGTCACGTTAAGGTAAGCAGGAGTGACCTAGATCTCTCCGTGTCTCTATAATACATAAGCACTACCATGTTCGACCCTGTGGACGAATCCGAATACCGGTAGTCCATTATTCATCGATACCCCACACCCATACCTTATTCGACCACGATACATGTCAATGGCGCACATCCCTTGTATCAATACACCCCTGAACTTACAGTTTTGAAAACATGTTACGAATCTTTTATAACGCTCGACAGCTTCCCCCATCGATTTACGGTCCAGCCCCGCTAGATTGCTACAGGAAGAAGCCAACACAATCAATACTGAACCGATTTGCGGAACAATGCTGTCTACGCTCTAGAATCAAGCGAGATAATCTGTGGATGGGCCCCCAAAACAGCGACCGTATCTTTTTGGAGCATGTCTACGTCTCAAGTTGGTCAGATCGGATATCCGAAATCTTTTTGAGGAAAGTACGAATCGGCTACAGTGCATTACAGTTGTCCAGCAAAATATAAACATTGGCCCTTCGACTCAAGTTTCTTTTAGAGTTCATTCAGGAGAAAATATTTACTCTTTAGCTCAACTTTTGGTTGTGTTGGAAACAGGGTCCAAAGTTCGGGTAGCTTTTCCATCAAAGCTGCGTTATTGAAGTTGCTGCATTACCAGTAGAAACACATAAAAAAAATTTCACCTTGCTCATTTTTGTTTCTGTAGAGGCAGCTACTTTAACTTCAGGATCTAACTACAGGAACACATGTCCACACACTAGGAACTTGTCTCCAGTAGCCAATAGCATAAAAAACACAATGTCAATGTCTGGAGCCAATAACATGAATTACACAGAAACAAAAATACAAAGGATAAAGCTGACATGTTTGATATGTGAACTGACCTTTAAGCCTGAAGATATCTTTTTTTATTGTTTCTCTTGCTCAGACCTGCCCCATCAAGGCCTCAGTCGGGTAATGATTTCAAGACACTAAGCAAGCATCATGGACGACGACTGGAAGCCACTTCTGAGCTCAGAACAATCTGAGTGTTCCGAGCGGAGGGACTCCACAGACTTTTTGGACTCCAAAGCTAAAAGGCAGGTTTACATCACTGCGTCACTTCATCTTCTTACAATGGTCATGATAAAGACATGGGGGCAGTAGTGCAGAACGTATGGATTTCAAACCCAGTATCTTCCAATTCATTCGTTTTTTCCACTGTGCAGCATGTCTTGTGTTTTTATGCTACTAAGTGTGCAGGATGATTTAAAAAAAATAAAAGAAAGTGAAGCTCAACTATTCAGGAGCATCCACATTTTAGAAACACTCCAGAGAAAGCGTAAAACCGGTGTGCTCCGGAGCAGGATGGTCACTCATCCCTCACGATACGTCGTGATCAGATGGTGTATCGTCCGTCAGCATTTCCGTAAAATCCAAACCACCTTTGGCAAGTTGTACGTGCTCATAGACGAATTGACCTGCTGCCTGCGCCTCTGTCGGCTCGGGAAAGGGGAAACGTCATTGTTGCGAAAGGCATACATTTCCTGTATGATTTCTCTAAGCTCAAGTCAACTATATGACTCAAAAGCTGACAGCCTAAATAGATGGCCAAATGGCCAGGCCTGGCTGCAAGAGGCTTATTTATGCCAGAGCGTGTCGACAAAATGGTCCAAACAGTTGATCGAATCCTGAGTCAAAAAGATCCTGATATTCAGCTGTAAGGGTAAACACCAAATTTGTTCTGCAAAAACGTTCTGTATGTGTGGTCCCACAACGCTGTGGTGATGGTTTGCTGCGTCCGGACTGCGTCTTGATTGTGTAAAACGTCTTGGTCATCATGAAATCCGCTGACTACCAAGATGTTATGGCCAGAAATATGTATGTGTATGCATTTAATTTGTCTGCAAATTCTATTTGCAGCATATGTCATGAATTCATGAATTTATTTTTATACACATTCTATGTATATATATAATTACAAAATTACATAATTGCATAATTACATAATCTTAAAATATGTGTTTTCTTGTTTTTCTCTAGACCTTTTCATGTGGAGCCCAAGAACATAGTGAAAGATGATCCTCAGGAGAGGGTTTCATCTGAAGCCTCCATTCTGAACAGCAGAGTGCACTACTACGGTAGATTGACAGGATCTTCAGACAGACTACTGGTATTCACATCACATCACAACACCTTCCTTCCCTTAACCTTGCATTCATATATTTGCACACCTAACTCAACAAACTGCAGTTGTGTAGCACCAAAGTCGCACTATTATCAATGGGACAAAAACTGTGATTTTTGTTTTGAAAGGTAATTTCTTATCAAAACAGAGACCGGTCTTAGTCCGTAAGCTTACAAGACAAGCTTACCTGTCTCAGATAAATGACTGGACTGTCAGCCTTTGTGCTGACAGTCCAGAGATTTGAATTGATGTCAAACTGTCCTTTGATGTTCTCCTCCTTGGTGCTTCCATTAGAGCCCCCCCGACCATGTGATACCCCAACCCCAGGAGATCTACGTCTACAGCCCGTTAGGCACCGCATTCAAAGTGAAAGGGGGCGATGGCTCCTCCACAAACCCCAGTATTGTTACAATGTAAGTCATCGTGGAGCGCGAGTACATTTCCACTCATTGACATCATAGTTTAATTATTTATGGTTGATGTTTTTCCTCCAAAGATTTGCCATATGGAATACAATGATGGGTACATCTATACTGAGCATACCTTGGGGTATAAAACAGGTATATTCCATAATCGTTGACACACTTCAAACACCTAGTTTTTCTCTAAAATATGTTTTGTTTTTTGGCTCTTTTGATAAATCTAACTTATCCTGCGGCACAAATCGAAATAATAATAAGTAAACCTTTTTTTTTTCAGGCTGGCTTCACTCTAGGAGTTCTTATTCTGAGTGCTATGGGGCTTCTGACACTCTACTGTTGCTTCAGAGTCCTGAAATCACCAAAGTCAATACGTACGTTAAGGTTACGTTGTGATACGTGTATATATATATTCCAAAAAATACCTTCACCTGAATTTATGAAGTTAAACATTTTCCATTTGGCTTTAAGGGGAAGATCAAAACATTGATAAAACCAGCAGGATTTATTTCCCACGCATGTGCAATAATAATTAATGAATACTAACTAATTTAATTCAGTTGATGAATAAGCAAATGCATCACATTTAAAATGTAAATTGTGTCCTTCGAGGGATATACAGAAACATGACGTCTCTTATTAGACTCAACATGTCATCTTCTATGTTTCGTTGATTTTTGTTCTAGCCTACATAGACACATCTGACTGGGAATTCCCTGATGTGTGCAAGTATTACTTTGGCAAGTTTGGCCAGCTGTCCAGCCTGGTTTTCTCCATGGTGTCGCTGATAGGAGCAATGGTGGTCTACTGGGTGCTCATGTCCAACTTCCTCTACAACACCGGCAAATTTGTTTACAGTAAGTGTATGCTATGACACATATTTTTATTTTTATTTTTTTATTGATGGAAATTGGTGATATACAAAGAGTAAAATGGGAAGCATTGAAGGTGCAATCTCCATGTTTTTAGTTTTTTCTATCAACAACAATGACATTATCCAACAATACCCTGAACTAGTATGCTGAATGTACAAAGAAAAAAAAAAAAATACACAAACACAAAAATATACAAGAAATAAACAAACAAATAAAAACAAAATTAAATAAAAAATGTAAAATAAAAAAAATAAAATACAAACCCCCACAGTAATAAGAATAGTGAGAAAGAATAAAAACACGCACACCTATACCTTAAGTCCTGGATGACAATGATACCGTAAATAATGTGAGCCGCAACAAAGCTGAGTTGATGTTCCTTTTGTTGTTGATTTGTCTTTCAGACTACAATCATAACCTGTCTAATCCTGACTTTGGAAGCAATACCTCAGGTAAGAAGTCATCTTTCATGTACCATAGTTGTAAAGGCTGGGAGCATTTAAGTTCCACTCCTAGGATATTCAGTTTGAAGGGGGATTTAAATTACATAAACGTAATTTTAAGATACATAAATGGAGAGTAGACGTCAAGGAACACCCGCAATACTTCCTTCAAGAGTGTTGCATTATCTTGTGTACATTGACTCTTTTGTTATGGCTTGCCAATGCAGGAATGTGACTGACTCACTTTCATAAATTCCACATTGGCACGAACAATGCAATCACATACCCAGTGATGAGCTTATGTAATGGCCCTATGTGGCTCCTCTCCAGCCTTTTGCAGTCATATTATGTATTGTATTGTAACGTATCATACTACTTTCTGTATCTACTTCCCAGTTTACTGGGAAGTAGATACAGAACTGGTCTGTTTATACATGTGGTCTGTTTATACATGTTTTGTCAGTCAAACCTTTGGTCACCTATTTTAACAATGCCGGAAAGTACTTATTTGGGTTCTGCAGTCCTTCTACTGTTAATTTGCGTTGAACTGTCTATAAATAATTGGTGCGGTGATCTGTCAGGCATATTTCAATACAAACACCAGAACAGAACACAGCAGTACTTGCAAAGGCTGTAGACCAAGGCTGTAGACCAAGGCTGTAGACCACGACTGTAGACCAAGACTGTAGACCAAGACTGTAGACCAAGACTGTAGACCAAGACTGTAGACCAAGACTGTAGACCAAGGCTGTAGACCAAGGCTGTAGACCATGGCTGTAGACCAAGACCCAGTTACATTTCAAAGTCAAATGTTACTTGCTTTGTATAAGTGCCACGTGCAACCATATTGTGTTCAGATACGTTTTTTTTTTTTATGATGTCCTTTCAAACGTGCACTTCAATACCAAAGCAGATGAGGAATCGCAATGTTGAGAGTGTGCAACAGAAAGAATTCACAAAAGTTTAACTGGTCTGAAAGCTCATGGGCTTCTGTGCACACCGTGATGTGACAGCCCAGAGGAGAGGCCCGGGTGTGGTTTCTGAAGGGAGATACCTTCCTAATTGCTGGCTTGTATTGTATAGAGTAACAGAAGGGGAATGTTGTAACCAGCTGCTGATTCCCAGAAACGATGTTCCCAAGGTATTATATTTGGCTCACACCTGTCTGATAGGGGCTCACCTTGCAAACAAGAAGACCCTACCGAGAATAGTGGCAAGAATCTGCTGGCTGTCGGGGAATACGGCTAGCAGTGTGAGGACTGTCAGACCCATGCACCCAAACTACATTACCGCAACCCCTTGGTACCCATGCCATCAAATGAAGTCCAAGATAAGTTGTAAAATGAGTCATTTAAAGAGTCACGCAGCGCCTGAAGCAGCCGTATAGTGATGATCCCCGAGGCAGGCTGTGTAAGATTCTGCAACAACTTTAGAAAACCGAACAACGTCTCAAAGTTTGACGCCGACCCAGTGCTGACGGTCGATAGAATGGCCGGTCCCAGCCGGGTTGTTATGCACTGTTGATCAAATCAAGGGGCATTGTCAAGCCCCCCCCCCCCCCACATACAGACGTGGCCAGAGAGAAGACGGCGCTCTGAACCCCCAGAGTCCAGATGTTTGGCATGCATGGAGCCCCCCCCACATTCCTCAGAATGATGGACGGGGTCTTGAGGATCAGAATACGCTGGCTGCATACCTTGACGACATTGTCATCCGCAGGGGTCCAGGAAGACTTTTGAGTTTGTTCTCACCCTGCCATGTTTATGAATATCGTTGAGTTTTGCCCCTACCCCAAAGACTGTGTCTGTGTCTCTGACTCTGCAGTCCAGGGTGCTTAGCCTTGCGTCGTTCTACAGCACCAAGAAAAACTAATCTTGTCTGGTTGATATTGTAACAACAATAACAATGCAGCCCCAAACATAATTAAACTCCAAATCACCAACATCAAATTTCCTAAATAATAGGTCTCATGCACTGATGAACAACTGATGCAAAATGGTACTTTTGTACTGTAGCTGTACTTTAATTGCATTAAGAAAACCTTTTAAATGATGTGATAAGACTTGTTATTTATCCATAAAGTTTATCACTTATGGTATTGGTACTTTATGTATTTATTGGTTTGGTGCATAGATACTGCATATTGTTATTGTTATTGACCATATTCTGTGATGTATTTGTACATAGGCTACGATCAGCTGTTTATGTTGAGCGTAGCATTGCTATAGCTAATGCATGTGTTTTGATGAGCTGTTGGAAATCTGAAATGTGATTCCAGGGTTTTTCAGGAACAATGTTTCACATCCTTCGTTTGTATTTTCCCCCTGTGCGTCCGCAGTGATCTGTCCGTTCCAGGTCCACAACAGCACCCTGGATGGGCACCTCGGCTCCAGCAATGACACTTCAGATTCACTTTTTCATTTTTGGTGGAACAAGACCAACACGATCCCCTTTTACCTCATCATCCTGCTGCTGCCTCTGCTCAACCTACGCTCAGCCTCCTTCTTTGCCAGGTTCACCTTCCTGGGTGAGCCATGTGTCCCGCTGCTCTGCGTGC
>OMKQ01001173.1:0-11189 GCA_900302335.1 Phycis phycis
ATTGGCTTGACCAGCTGTCCCTCTAATGGTATGGAGGTGGTGTAACATAGCGAGAGCAACCCCACTCCCACCCTTATCACCACCCACCCACCCTAGGGTGCATGTATGGGATTAGAACCATGGGATAGGTTTCACTTGGTGTGTGTGTGTGTGTGTGTTTCGCTTTCTTGCAATTCAATATGCTCGGGGGAAAGAAAAGTGGGGAAATGCTTCTGGTTTGCGGCGTTCTTCCAGAGAGGAAGCGCAGGAGCTGATTGGTCAGGCGTGCCGTCACTCCCAGCATGCCACGGAGCTGGAGGGGCTGCTGGAGGGGGTGACAGGGCAGGTCCAGGCCTTGGAGGACCGCTGCCTGGCCCAGGCTGTCCAGCAGCGCAGCCACGCCCACCGACTGCAGCAGGACGCGCTGGAGGCCCAGGTAGTGAGACCGCCAGACATGAGACCAACATGGACGCCCCCCGGTGAACGGTTGTGATGTGATACAGATGTTTGTCACATATTGCGCTTCCAACATATTTTCATGGGCGCGGACTCGGCCATTTGCTTGTCGGTTCAGTTGCATTTGTTGTTGGAATTGCAGTACTGCCCGCTTGTTGGCATGGTAACATGGCATGGATATGTAAACGGAAGCAGCCCTGTAAAGATCTTTGCAAACATGCTGCAGTGTAACTGTGAATGTTACTGTGAACTGTGAATACAATGTGAGAAATCAAGTTAGCTCCAGTACAGTTACACAATATGCAAAAAAAATACCATGCCCAACTTCAAGTAGCAAAACCTACTGACAAAAATAATGTAACATGAGATTTCTCTATGCTGCTTTCTCTGTCAGAGCAATTAACCGAACCCTGTAGCCTTAAAGTTAGCTCCTCCATGACAGTATGTTTTAGAGCACATTTCAATCCCCAACATGGTGTAATAAAGTTCTTGCTACACATCACCTAGATGGTTGCCACACTCGACCTATGGCTTTTACTGGACTCCTCCATGACCAGGACCCAGGGTGATGCTGTTGGATGCAGCTTTATTGTAGAGTTTGAAGTCAATGATGCATGCAGATGGCGATTCATACTGCCATGCAGGAGATCTCCCTTTGTGTCTGTGGTGATGGTTGGTTTAACCTGTGTGCATTGATTAATCAATACCCCTCAGGTGTTCAGCCTCATGCAGCCACAGAGCCTGGTGAGGCTGCTGAAACCAGCTATTATCCACACACAGTCCACAGGTGTATTGCACCATGACTACATGTACTGATCTATTCATTTGTGAACGCCACCAGAGCCGCTGCCAGGCCCTGGAGCTGCAGCTGACCAATGAGAGAGAGGCGCGGAGTGACCTGCAGAGGAAGCTCTGCTTTGCCGTGCGGGAGGAAGAGTGGCGTGTGGCGCGGCAGACACGTGCCTTCCAGCGCATCCATGAGCTCTCCGCCCAGCAGGACGCCCCCGCGGACCAGCAGTAAGACACGTGGCGCTGCTCCACTGCTAGCTCAAAGGCTTTGTGGGTTTGAACCCCGGCATCCACAGCCTAAGCTGTAGGCCTCCTTGAGCAAGGTGTCCCGTCACCCCCTCACCTGCCCTTCAATGACACATTAAAGGGCAGGTGGTTTTAACCTAGGTTTGTTGTTGGTGCGTTTTTTGTGTTTCATCTGCTGTTTCCTCCACAGGGTGCTGGACGTGATTGACTTCTACGAGACTCAGATAGCCCAGCTGCAGGAGGACGTGTCCAGGTTAGATGCAAAGATGGCAGACGAAAGACATTTATTACGTGTGGCTTGATATTTACCAGTCTCATTCATAATGTAGCACCCGGAGGTTAACGAGTTCCCTCGAGTTTAGAGCGCCCCCTTCAGATGACAGCAGTGGCTTCAACCTAACCTATTAATAACAACACTATGAAAGGCACATTGTGTAAGGAGACTTTCAGGAATACAGAATACCCAGTAACAGTGTTCTCTCCACTCACTGGCTGTGCTACTGAGTGGCGTGAGCAAGTGTAGCTGGGCTGGCTGGGTGGTGAGATTCGGCTGGGTTTTGGGAATGTCAATAGTAAGATAATTGTAATCAAAGAGAGTGGTATGGGCTGGACAGCATTTAAAAAAAAAATACTTTTAATAATCAGTTATACAGTCATATTAGTTTCATCTATTACTATATCTGATCGGATCTATATACTTGATCAGCTTTGCCTACAGATCTAGCAACACATTGCGACTGTAGGTCACTCATGAACACAGCCGAGATGTTCTTGAATACAGTACCTTCTCTCCCCGGATCCCTCAACAGGGGTCCACAAGATTCTCAGGCTTCCAACACATCCAATGGTGAGAGGAACTCTGGCGATGCCACTGCCTCCTTAAAGGCTGCGTTAAAGGTAACCAGAAATGTTCCAAACTTTATTGGCACATATCAAAAGTGAAATTGCTCACCTACTCAACAAAGCCATGAAATGTGTTTATTAGTTATCCAAATCAAATTGACATTACATTTCTATACAGCAGTAAATAAATATCTTCCTCTCATGGTTTCTTTCTTTCACTTCTTCTCGTCAGTCTTCTCAGGCCCTATTGGAGGAGACTAAAGTCCAGAGAGAGGAGCTGAAGGCAGAAGTTCAGAGACTCAAGAAAGAACTGGATACCAGGTCTGTTGCACTTTCACTTTCAATTTCAATTAAACATTTTAAAGAACTAAGAATTAGTGTACACGTTTTCCACAAATTAACTATGTTGCTGTGGGAACATCTGAATATGATCATATTTACATTTACATTTAGGGCATTTAGCAGACGCTTTTATCCAAAGCAACTTACAAAGAGTACATTTGCCAAGTTTCAAGCATTTCAATTACTAGGTGAACCATTGCTAGTGTATGACTAACTAATACATACGCACAACATCACATGTGAATAGTGCTGAAGGCAGCTCTTGCCTGTTATGTGCGCAGGCCCACAGCCAAAGATCTGAAGACCTTGAAACATCAGCATCTCCTCCTGGAGCGCAGCATCCAACGGAGCCGCAGGTGTGGTCATCAGGATGGATGACCATGGATGATTGTCATTTAATCCCCGAGATCATCACATTGGAAAACACATTTGCAGGCTGCTTGCAAACTTGAATTATGTAGCATCTGCGTACTACTTAAGCTAATGCTTCTTGCTTATTATACGAATGGCTTATGTAAAGTTGAAACTCAACTTAAGTTAAGTTGAGTTTCTAATTATGAATTTATAACGATGTACACTTTTCAGGATGACATTAATTACCTGTCTTAGTTATTCTCATTTGTTCCAGTTTGTGACGTCTGTAGTCTTAAAGAAATACTGTAGTGCTGTGTGTGTGCCTGCGAGGGCACAGCGCAGCAATGCATGGTGATTGAGTTGCGTGAGACATGCGCCCCCTGCAGGCCGGCCACCGGAGCGGATGCGGCCGGCAGCCGCTCAGATGCAGCTGCGCAGCCAGCAGCAGTGCCAGGGGAGGGCCGCGATCGACGGGTAAACGCGGCCTCCACACCCAGGCCAACAACGCACCTTTTTACACTTTGTTAAGTCGATTCAGGAATACTCTGTGAGGGGAGGTTTTACCTCAGAGACATAACCTTTATTCCAGGGTGATTATAGTGATTTTATCGAAAGTCAAAGTGAACTTTATTGTCAAGCCTACCATGCAATTAGTGCAAGTAATTACACAGAGGATCGAAATTGTGTTTCCCCATATTGCGTTTCCCCAATTCCCCATACTCTTATGTTGTTGCTCTCCTACTCTGGAGACCTACATTAAACAAATAACGTCTAAACAGTTTTTCTACACACATGTACACACACACATTCATAGTGGCTGTTGTGTATGTTTTAAATCAGCTGCTCATCGAGCTCGGAGCCATTCTGATGGGGCCCCGGGCCCCGCTGCCACTCCTCAGGCAGAGGCCGGCCCTCGGCCAATCGGAGCCTGCTGAGTTTGGCGGGCTGCGCCCCACCCTGGAGTCCTGGGCCAATCAGCTGGCCATGCTGGCGGTAAGGTGCCTGTCTGCAGGCTGTGAAATGGAGTCCAGGGTTTTTACTTTAAGATGGACACTTCATTTTGAATTTGCCGCGTGTTTAGGACCTGCACATTGCCCTGAGCAGGCTCTCTCAGAGGCTGATGCCGTGGCGGCCTGTGGACAACGGGGGTGTCACCGTAGAGACGGTGAGGGTGGAGGACCTGATGCTGCTGGTGGACACGCTCCTGGAGGACACGGCGACCAACGATGACAACGTAACGCTCTCACACACACCTTCGACACAATGAAACACTTTCTGGCTGGCTGAAGCAATTATTGGGATTTTAATGTGTGTCTGTGTGCAGCCCCTGCACTGAGCACTGCATTGTCATAAGCTATTGCTACTTTGCTGAACACATAGCAAGCTAGTTGTGACCTAATTTCAAAAACACACTGAATGTTTTGTGTCTGTTTGCATTTTTCTGATACATAATGTCAAAACCTCTTTCCAGCTGAATATAAATATTAATGTATAATGTTAATAATAGAATTGATACTGATTAGTGTACAAGCTACAAGTTAATAGTACAAGCTAATAGTTACTAGTTTAATTTCACGGGTTTTTTTCACCTTGCGGTTGCTGCATGTTGCTATTCTCAGGCTAGTTAGCTGTTGTAGTAAAAACCAACCAAGCGCATCCTTCGATGCACGCGACGCGGTGACTGGTCTGGTGTGGTAGGTGCTGCGCAGCCCCACGCACCACAGCCTGCAGTGCATGGTGGGCCACTTCCAGAAGCTGTTCGACGTGGGCTCCCTGCGAGGTGTCTATCCCCGCATGAACGACTTGTACACCCGGCTGGGCGAGATGACCAACGCCATGACCAACCTCCGGGACATCCTGGACCTCGGTGCGTCGGTACATTCTACAGAATGTGCACAACGTGTCTGTCTGTCCGCAAGGCAAGACCACAAACATGAGGACATATGTTTGTGGTCTTGCCTTGCAGACAGACAATCGGTTAAACGATGAGATGAAGTGGTTGTGGTCACGTGATGTAGGTATGTGTTGTTGTTGTTGTTGTTCATGTTTGTGTGTCATCATCTAGATGACAAGGCCTCCCCCAGCGAGGTGGTGAGCCGGGTGGCCACCGTCGTGGCGTCCAGGACAGACTCACCTGCGGTGCAGTTCCACAGCCTACTGGCAGAGGGTGACATTGAGAGGTACAAAAAATGGAGCGAAAGGCCCTGTGGTCTCATTTTGTCCATAATATATACAGTAATATCGACGTGACTTTGTCGATGCCATTGATTGTGTTAAAGGCACAACATGATCTAGAATAGAACACACAGAGAAGGTTCTGGGTGTGACCCCCAATCTCTGCAGTCTACCTGTAGGCGTTCCTGAGCCCATTCCCTACCTGCACATTTCAGGCACGTATGAATAATAATAATAAATCACACTTATATAGTGCTCTTCAAGGCACTTTACTGTGAGTGTGTGTGGGGGCCGTCACACCCCATCCTCTACCAGTACATGGCGCCCATTGCTATTACAGTGGAGAGGTGAGGAATTAAACTATCCAATTAGAGACAAGAGGACCATGTCGGTACAAGAGCCAGGGATATTACATCGACCAGCATGCCCTCCAACACCTCTAACAGCAGCATCTGGTCTCCCACCCCAGGATGGGACCGGGCCCAGCTTAGCACTCAGAGACCAGCAGTGCCAGGCTTGGCAGCCATGGCGCTGCTGACTGCAATGTAAAGAGGAATAACGCACATTTCTTTTTCAGTATCATTGTCAAGGTGAAGGAGCATGAGGAATTCTTCCCAGCGTTTCACTCTCTGGTTATGCAACTAACACAAACTCTGGGTAACGTCACACAATAGCACGACACACTGGCTTGTTTGGACACGATGGGGAAACTTTACCAGTTATTTTTCTACCTTATTTCCAGAGGTCGACCGTCTAGACGACATCCTGCCAGCCCTGGTGTCTTTGAAACTGAAGTCTGAGTGATTCTTTTATTTTTCCAATTGAAAATGTATTTTTCCTTGTTTGTCAAATTTGCCTGAATCTTCTAAATAAAAAACAGCATTTGCCAGTTTTTTCACCAATGATCTCATTGTCATGTGCTAAATGAATTTCAAAGAAAGGGAGACCATGGCATGATTAGTTTTGCAAAATCATGCTTTTTATTGGTCTGTATAAAAAAATTGATTGCACCATATATATATTCAAGGTTAAAGATGAGCAGACAGTGGTCAATACACATACAAAAACATTGTCGGAGGAACAACCCAAACAAATTGTTTCATATAAAATATAAATGGCCATTGTATATATATATATATATATATACCGGTAGATATATAAAATATGAAAGAAATAGCCCCCCACTATGTATTTGGGGTAAGCATAACACACTATAACAAAGAAGAAAACACTGGTAGTCCTGTAGTAAGGCACTAGAGAACCCTTCAAGGCACATCTTGAACATATATATATAGATATCTATATAGATATATAAAATATGAAAGAAATAGCCCCCCACTATGTATTTGGGGTAAGCATAACACACTATAACAAAGAAGAAAACACTGGTAGTCCTGTAGTAAGGCACTAGAGAACCCTTCAAGGCACATCTTGAACAGGGCCACAAGGGAGCAGAGCGGAACCACAGCAGTGGAGGGACATGTCCCAAGGCCCAGAAACTGGCGAGAGCCATGAGACCCAATGAGAGTTAAGAGACACGGTAGGGGGTTTGACTATGCGCATGCAGAGCATGACGGGCCTCCCTGTGGAGGATTCCTATGGATAGACAGATGAAGAACACTATCATGGTCATGGTAAAACAACAGCTGGCAAGTTGTAGGCCCAAACTAACTAGCATTCAGATATCTGTTACGCCTCCAGATAATTTAACCAGACTTCAACCACACCAAACCCATCCGTAAAATAGAACCAAAACACAAACACCTACACCTGCCTGACATTTACACTCAAACCAGTTATAAGCTAATATGTAACGAATAGCATTGTCACAAATACGCCTGTTGGAGTACATCGAGAGCGATCCCGTTGTCCCAGATGCTCGTTTCTACTGCTGTCCAACCAAGGCCCGCTTCAAATACTGGGCACCCTACAGCTGTCCGAGTGGTTTGCAGCCACAGCTTCTTGTTTAACACAGTTAAACATTAGTTTAAATAAAGCAATATGATAAGGCAGATATACAATACAGATATTACTCACACAAGGACAATAATTAAAGCTTTTTATGTTTTGTTTTTTAGAAGATGAATATTGCTCATATTGTCGTCCAGCAAGGCATCATAGTTTTTATCCACTTCGGTGAAGACACTCCTCACATGAATCCAGAACTGTTTGAAGAAAGGTAAAAACACAATTAAAACTAAGAATTGGAAGACAGATCATTGATAGCAGTGTTTTGTCCAACCCCTTACAACCTACTGGATGTAATGGGTTGGACAAAACACTGCTATTCCAGTAGGATGTAAAGGGCTCAGATGATTTGTATTCTGCCTTCAGATAGAAGACAAATCAAAACTGTTCATTTTAATGAGGAGTTAAAGCTATTGTCAAAGCTAATAAAGAGTACATAAACTCCCAGGGACATTCTTCCATAAAATAAGATTCCTTGACCTAAAGTTGGCCACAGTCTACCACAGTACTAACATATCAGTATTTTAAACTAAAACAATTTATACTCCAAAAGCAAAATAAACTATAATTACACCAACTGCTATTAGTCGGAGAATGCTACAAATACAAAAGATAGAAATTAAGAAAGAAATTACCATCCGTCAATTCTCACCAATGAAAAACAACACAGCACAGTACAGCACTAGCCGTACTTTATGCAACGCATGCCATCTATCATCAATCCCTGTCCACATACAATACAATATATAATATATACAATATAATACAAACAACACACAAGACACAGCAACATCTGCAGAAATTCCACAAGCTTTCTACATTTACTCAATCCAGAAAGCCTGCATAGGCAGCTCTACTAAATAAAGAGATGTGGATATACCCTCAAATCTGAGACAATGTTCACATTACAGGCTGAAGAGAATTTCTGGATTTTTGTGCATTTGGGCACATTTCTGACTCCTATCTGATTGCTCCAAATTACTGGTGCGCCACAGAGCAGTTCACATCACATGAACTTGGATCTTGTCAAAGGAATCTTTCACGTGGTTCCTAGATCATAAATGAAATCATGTCTGATCTCTGGCTGTGCAGCTATGGAAACTGCTCAGACTGAGATTATACACAAGTGTTTGTCTCCTCTTCCGCACCCCCCCTATATATATATACAGTGCCATATAATAGCTGCATCATTGTTTAGCTGCTTAGAGGCCCGAGATATGCCCACACGTATGTCAAGACATGGGTAAATGACAGGTCTTACAACTCAGACCTTAGGTTACTAGTGTGACGGCCGCTAAAATCTAGCAACCAACCGTGTTGCTGGAGGCAGGGATCGGTGGGTAATTGCCTATTAACAGCCAACACAAACTTGGCTAGTAGTAGTAAAAAGTTAAAAAGTGCCATTAAAGGTTTCAAATCAACACCATCCAGACTGGATAATGTAGAAATACACACGTTGCACTTCGGCAAATCAGTTTAACTTCGGAACAATATCTCTGTGGCAAAACGTAGCTCTGCCCTTTCAACTTTTGGTTCACATCCCAGGCTCTGCGCCGTCTCGCCCCCAGGAACTCACACTACAACACAGTCGCGCTGCCTGAGCCGAGATGAATGTAACGGCAAAACGCCAACGTGGACATTCAAGGCAAAAGGGTCCATCTTTGTATTTTGGGATGTACCGGCCTGTAATGTGAACAATGTGAGCATCATCAGCAATCTGTGGATGCCAGTGCTTCAACCTGCTCTACCTCTCATGCTCCCTGAGCTTCCCTTCTGGTACCCGTGGAGGAGGCTGGCCCCCGCTAGGGGATGCTGCTGCGCACCCCAGCTGGAGGCAACCCGACTTCTCACCCTGCACACTAAGAGGGTGAAGGAGGGCTACAGTGATGTACGTTGTATGTTGATGTACGTTTCCAACTCATTACAAGCTATGGGAAGGAAGACGTGACCATAACAGAGAGGTGAGTGTCTGCTAGAGTTTGAGCCAAGGCATTATAAACATACCTGACTGCAGACTATGATCAAGCATTTTGATGCTGTCATAATGCTTTTAGGCACTGGCTTCTGCGAGATCTGAAAGGCCATGTCGTTATATCGAAAGGTATCAAGGTGACTCTGGGTTACTCAAGCCTAAACCCAACTGTGTGATGGACCGCATGTGTGTGAGGATTTCAAACAGGGAGTTTTCCCTTTAAAAAAAGGTGTGTTTTATTGTTTTTTTAACTCGATATTTAGGTCGTAGGTTAAATTCTGTGCCTTTTCCCCCCCCAGACAAACCTTCTCCACTCAGGTCTGGGTAGCTTTGCCCTCTTCAGAAATGACCAGACGTTTACAGAGTTTCATCGCTATCTCCAATCCAAGATAAGACACAGAACACATCTTGTACTTCATGGTACCAGTGTACTGAGCGTAAATGGAACATTTTGGTCACAGTCTTGAGGATCTCAACATGGAATAAATGGAAAAAATAATGGTTCTGCTTTTGAAATCTGTCAAACATTCACAAGTTTGTGTTGTGGTCACGTGACCTTTTTAAACGCCACGGGACATTTTCTGACATTCAATAAGAATGGGACATACTAATGAGTATTTAAAAAGGTAGTGCCATCTGGTAGCCATCAGCCCATAGATTAAATGGTGAGGTTGTGAGGTTGTGGAGGGTTTGTGAGTCATTTCCTCAGAGAAAAAGAGGCCGCAGCTGGACAGAGCACCATGTGTGAGAGTCAGTATTGCATTCAATCACATTTTGAATACTTTCGCATATAATCTAAATAGAAATTGGTTCGATCCACACGTACCCACACAAGGTGTGTGTGCGTACGTGTGGAATGTTTTTAATTCAAACCTGAACAAAATGCACCCCGTGTATCAGATCCTGAAACCACTCTCGTTTATCATTTCCTTGCCTTTCAGATTCCTTTTCCTGGCTTTCTGTCAGTCACACAAGCTCTTCCTCATTTTGTCCTATTGGCCCCGCCAGACGTTTCATTATCCTACTAAATATCTGCGTCTCTATTGATCCCTGTACTGCATTGTGTATTGAAAAAAACAGTGTGCCGAGATGCCTTAAAATGTGGCTGTGTACATGTATACGTGTGCGTGTCTCACTTCTTGCGGTCCTTGTCCTTCTTCAGGTTGCTGCTGTTGGTGTTGAAGGTCTGGCCCTGCAGCAGCTCGGCCGCCGCCTTCTTGTTGCTGAAGACGTTGATCTCGTCCTCCAGCGACCGCCGCTTCTCCTCCAGCTTGGCCTTCTCCTCCTGGTGGATGCGCTTCAGCTGCTCGAAGCGACCCTGCAGCTGCAGCCAGGGAGCGAGAACGACGGCACACACACAAGATTGAAGCAAAGCGTCAGGTAAGCATCAAGTAGCCTCAAGGTCAGCATATGTCCAGGGATGAAACAGTTGTCGTGTTTTACGTTTGGGCGGGCCACTTTGGAGAAACCGCCGGAGTAAGATGGATTTTGAAAGTGTCCAACCGAACAAAGTCCCAGGCCTTCAGGCCTCCCTCCACAGCCCCTCCCCCAAAACACACAGCTAGCCCGCTAGCTTTAGCAGGGCTGCCTCGCCTTGTGCAAGACTCGGGTCAAGTGCAACCACTGCACGGGCAGAGAGAGTGCTGGAAGGAGAGTAGGTAGGTAGGTAGGTAGGCAGACAGGTACGCCGGCTTGATTCCTTCAAAATGATTGAAGGACTACAACAGGGCGTGTACAAACCTATGAATAAGGTTTGTGCACTCGTTACATTGTAAAGGTAGGGTCACTCAATCACTGAAGCAAACCAACAAAACAAACGTCTATGGAATGCATCATAGCCTGTTAAACTGTATCGTTGAAAACACTGCAGCCACCACCGGCCGATACCAGCAACCATTTGTGGCCAGTTGTGAAGTGCAGCATGAAGCGTGTGTGTATACCTCTCTCTCCTTCTCCTTCAGCTCCATCTCCTTCTCCTTCACCCGCTGGACGAAAGACTGCCTCATCTCCTCCTCCCTCCGCTGGAGCTCCCCCTGGAACTCCTGCCGCTTGGACTCATAGGTCT
>OMKQ01001182.1:0-11068 GCA_900302335.1 Phycis phycis
CAAAGAGGAACTGTTGACCGTGAGAAGCTGGTGTCTATCTTAATGCTTACAATGCCATCCGGCCTTATTATAGACACTGGTATATATGCAATCCAAACATCAAAACGTTTTTGGGTGGAACAGACCGGAAACACAATTCTTCCACAGCAGTTCCCTTCAGCTGTAGTGTGTGTGTGTGTGTGTGTAGTCTTTCGCGACCTCAATGTTGCATCATGTTTGTGGTTGACAAAACAGAGGAAGATATGTCATTTTTACCAGACAAGGAATCGAGCCTCGGTTGTGACGCACTATCCCCTCCAGTCTGTAGTGTCTGCAGTCCAAGGAAGACAAAGATGCATCGCCTCTTTCTTCAGACTTGAATTCAATCAAACATCTGATGTTTGAATAAGCGTGTTGGCTTATTCGTCCTGACGTCCAGGAGTGCTGTGACCTTCATTTGCCCATGTAGCCCTTCTGCCATAATTAATACATTAAAGTACACATATGTGCTGGAAAGGCAAACCACATCTACACCAACATTTGTCAAACTAAGGAACAACGGCGAGAGCTTCTTTTTTCAACCTCCACCACAAGAAGCCGTCTCCACGAGGCAACGCATCTGCAGCTCGCTAGCCCTCCACTGTCATTACCCACCCCTCATCCAGGCTGCATGAGGCAGTACGGCTTCAACTTGCTAGCCCTCCACTGTCATTACCCACCCCTCATCCAGGATCCATGAGGCAATACATCTCCGGCTTGCCGGCCCTCCACTGTTAATAGCGACCTCTCATCCAGGCTCCATGCACCAGCCTGCTATTTATAGGCTCCGGTTCCCTGCTCCTTAACCGTGCCTCTTCCGTCATAACAGGGAAGAAAGCGAATGGTTTTTTTTCTACCTGCTGGCTGCACTGCTGACAGCCACTCGGCTCACTGACGCTCGGGCCAGAGAGCAGCTATGACGCCGCCCCATGAGTGACCACATCCTGACCGGATTCCTCCACAGCGGAGTGGAGCTGGAGGCAGCAGGGGGAGGACAGCGGTGTACGATAACGCGGTTTCAAGGGAAGAGAAAGGACATGCAAATCCGCCGATGTCACGCCCAATTCAGACGCCCGTGTGAAATCTGAGCCGGGTGCTAACAGACTGTACATGAGCGTGCGGCCGGACCCGGTCTCACTAAGAGGCTTTGGAAAACCATGAATTTTTTACACGGCAAATGGACCGGCGCCAACGAGTGGGCGACCGGCGGACGCCAGGACCGACGTAATAGCCTGGGGGTCGCGTGAGCCCCCGAGAGATTAGACTTTGCCTGCATGTATGCCAAGTATAGGCTGTCCTGGTTAGAACGGGGAATTCACGATGGCGGCCGCGTTAAACAATCACAGGGAATGAGATAGCGGTGTGTAATGTCACTGTCACTCACTTTGGAGGTGCCCTTACTGCTGAATAAGCCTATAGAAAACATAGCGGCCAGCGCAGGTAATAAGCAATAAGCAGCATCATTAGCATAATTAGTTACTAGCAGTCCTAACAGAGAGAAAGGCAGGCTCACAAAATAGGTGTACAAAGTAATACCACTGAGCAATGGCGTCTTTAACTGCCCAGCCATGGTGCTCCCAAGGTGCATAGCGAGCAAACTCGAAAATAGCCATCTTGGTAAGGGGATCTCGTGTACGCCCACTCAGCATGATTGCATAAGTCTGCATCACTCACCACTGTGTGTGTGTGTGTGTGTGTGTGTGTGTGGGGGGGGGGCACTTACCGCCATCACCAACTCAAAGGGATACTTGTACACCCTCACAGGTGACTGGTACTTCTGCACCATGGTGGGGATAACGATGGCGCCAACGACAACCTAAAAACACAGCCGCGCCGTGAGACAAAAACTAAATGCAAACACGTTGACTTTGCTGTTCATGCAACCATAATCATAAGCTTTAGGGAGAGATGGTGATCTACAGCTGTGTCGGATTAGACCCAGGCATCATCATCATCATCATCATCATCGTCGTCACAAAAAAAACGGAATGTGCACCGAGTGGCGAAGTAACAGTAGCATTACTTCCATGTCAGGGCCTACTGCGACAGGGAGGACTACAGTAACAGATAAAGGTGTGTTTGCAGCGGGTAGCTGGGTGCCACAGGGTGCCATGTTCTAGATGGCTCGTTTGCGCCCGTGGGGATGGACAGCGGGATAAAGGTGGCCGTCTTTTCACGGCCAAAAAAAAAAAAATCGCGTCTGTTGATGAATTGATGCAGTATTCACTGCGCATTAGTCAAAGCCTAAACTACTGCAATGCAAATGTCAGAGCCAAAAACGGGGGATTTGGGTGGTCTAAATCCTACAACGTAAAAGAAGGATAACGCCAAACTAAAAGGGTTATTGGTACACATACAAATGCTAATGCATTGACAGCATTTAAAAGGTCAGTCCAGAACGCACATGTGCAATGTATCTACTGGTATAAAGTTGTTAATAGAACTTTGTAGTACGGACTGGAACCTATTCTATAAAATATTAGGATTTAGACGTAATGAATATGAACTACACGGGGAGAAAGACACGACGGTAACAATAATAATAAAAATAATAATAATAAAACGCAATGAAAAGCATTGCCAGTGCCGGTTATTTGGGCTGGGAGGTGCAACGTTTGTAATCGTAATGGTTCAAAATCATGTAAGGTTAGGGTCTGGACGGTGTATTCACCACGGGGTGTTTACAAGAAACCCCTTCCGTTTCCAGTGATCAGCAGATGTGCGGGTGAGAGGGACTGAGAAGGAAGCCTCATGTTACACAACTTATTAAAGGAATCAGTGCAGTAGGACGAGAACTAAGTCGGTAGACGCAGACAGCTGGACAACTGACACTATTCTCTCTCTACAGCACATGCCTAGCTATTGCATTTTTTTTACCGTCATGATTCAAGGTCTGTGGAAAACTTGAGGGAACAGAGAACACAGAAGTACAATGTTGTGGCACTGTTAAAGAAGGACACGCGTAGTTACACAAGCATACATGGGGGTAGACTCAATCTTCTTCGCTAGTTTCTGTCCATTCATGAATAAAACAGCAATGACAAAGACTTGCACAATACAGTTAGCTGAAGGATCAAACAATACGCTTGTTTCCAACGCCACACATGAAGATGTTGTCAATACGCGCCTGATTAACGAGCCAGTGAACTGTTCTGCTTCAATAACGTTCATTTAAAATAAACTGCACGAACAGCTGCACTTACCGGTAAGTAATATAGTCTCGACTAGAGTATCGGTGATTGGCTCTTGTAATTAGTCTTCTGTGTATCCTCTGCAAAGCCGATCCGAGCTAACTCTTGCCATTCCCGTGTTTTGCTGAGGAGCTACCGCTTCACCGGGCGGTAAGCGGGCAGCTTGGTAGTGTTAGCTACAGCCATTAGGCAAGTGTGCGTAAAGCCATGCGAGCGATCGCCTTCTCAGCACCACAGCAACCGGCGAACAACTAGAATCTCACAGATGACTCGCGCACTACCGAGATGTGTGTGTGTGTCACCAAGGCTTTGCGATTTCTCCCACATCTCTCTTCAACGCACACATCTTCCTTCCTTCAGTCGGTGGTGGCGCTCCCGTGGCTCCTCCCACTTCAGCGCAGGGTTGCGACGCGTTCATTATAAATGCCGCCTGCCAAGCCATCCACGGTCCTGCTAGTGTGCCGAACAAGATTGTGCATGAGTTAAGATAACATATTCATCTGCAAAAGACGTCGTTCTAATCTCAATACATGAACATTTGAGAATCACACTTGACACATGAAATCCATGCGCATATCCGCGCAACTTTTTCTTAAGCAAGATGCCATTTCGTCATCATGAAATAAATATTGCATTCGCGTCCTAACGAGTATGCATGGCTGAATAATATGGTTGGATAATATTTGAGAGATGTGTAGCCGATTGTATGTCCCTCAGAATTTGAATAAAATGTCTAATTAATGGAGGAACAACTGGCTAATCATAGGCTTTAACTGTCACTGAATAGTCCCAATACCCGCTCTGTGCTGCTCAAAAGACCAATTTGAGAATACTTGAATTGACGATATTAACGATAATATTGGTCGAGGAAACAAACAGGCAGCAGGTCAATATAAGAACAAACCTGGAATTTAAATAAGTGTAGCACCCCACCCACTGGGCGATTTCGAAATTGCAATCGTTTTTAATGTTCAACTGCTGTAAAAACAATTAATAAACTAAGCAAAGGAGCAATCAGGACAATAAGGCGTTATCATATCACCTGATTTTTTATATTTAATTGAATAACTTACATCACCAATTTAAATAACCTCTGTGCAATGGTGCTAGGAGCTAATGAGGTGGTAATGATCTAAATGACAATCGGATAGTTGGTCTTGTCATTGTACGACAGTTATACCACGTTGCATTGAAACGTCACTGCATGTATCTGAGAAGCAAAGCGTTGCAGCCGATGTCGCGCCCTTAAAGTCCAAAAAAGAAAAAGGTTCTTCCTTTTTCTTTTTTGTCAGTAAACACACGCTTGTAAATGCACACTTGGTGTTCAGAAATATGGTACAGTTCTTCAGTGCAACATGCATCACTTTAAAAATAGCCTGCATATGTGAAAACATTCTACTATGCTGTTGTAATACCATCTATTATCTAGTGTCTAGTGTTGCAGATGTGTCATGAGTGAAAACATGTAGAGGAAGTGGTTTCCGATAGACCACCTCCACAGGAAGTCAACCCAACAGTCAACACTGTGCAAACCCGTCACTACGCTCGATTCGAATACAACTTTTCGGTTGCTGCATTTCTTTGGAAAGCTGAAAAAAATGTCCATCCACAGTATCGATTTTCTCATAGAAAATAACGACGCCATTCATCGCCCCTTAAAGCAGTCAAAGCATGATGAAGTCACAATGGTTAAAGCTTCACTTCCACTGTGTCACAAAGGTGACACACGCACACACACACAGCTGTACTGTACCGATACTATTTACATTAAAGCAAGTAAAGATGTAATCATTTAAACGCAATTTCTGCCCCCCGTGACCGAACAAGTCAGGGTCAGCGTGTGACCCGGCGAGCCGCAGAGCTGCAGGGAACAGGCGCAGCAACCACAAGTGGAACAGCCGCTAGCCTGTTGCCTACCAGTGACACAACACAGGAAGCGTGAACGTGGAGAGACGCTGAGTTCACAGAGCCGAGGCGCGCAGCGCACACAGACATCCGTTTCGCGCAACAGGTGAAGCCTTTTTCGCAGAGCGAGGACAGCAACGCTTCGGACTCAAGGAGCCGGTCGATGGAAACCTGAAACGTCTCAACTGGAACTTAACGAAGGACTCCATCCGACATGGTCAACGACGGCAAAGACACGGATCTCCTGGCTGAGTGCGCACCAAAGGAGGCGGCGGAGGAGAAGGAGGCGGCGGTAGAGAAGGAGGCGGCGGAGGAGAGGGAGGCGGCGGTGGAGAAGGAGCCCTCAGAGCCCCCCTCTGAGACCATCGACCCACTGAACGTCTACAAATGGCAAACGGGTTCCAAGGGGACGGCAGGCGAGGGCAGGGCGGACGGCGGGGCGACGGCTGCGGCGTCGCAGACGGAGAGGTTCCAGAAGAGCGCCAACACCAAATGGAGCAGGATTCAAAATTGGCGCAAGGCCCTGAGCGACGAATTGGGCGAAAGGGCTTTTACTCTTTCTTCTTCGGGAAAAGGCGCCGCTGGGGCCAAGCCAGAGAAGGCCCCCGGGGCCCACAAGCACCCGTTCAGAAGAGCTGTGTCGGAGCCCGCAGGGTCACTGATTTCAGCCCTCACCTCCTCCTCCACCCCCGGCCATGCGGCTCCATCCACAGCCACTACTGATGCCTCCGGGGCCTCCACCGCGGACGCTTCCCAGAAAGGGGTGGGAGGAATCCACTTCAGGAAATACCTGAAGACGGTGTCGCAGAAACTCAAAAGGCCAAAGTTGCAAAGCCGGCACAGCACCCAAACTCTTCTGTCTGGTAATGTGTTCATCAAAGCCCCACACAATCTATTTACGTTTGTTTTGTTGTGGTGACTGAATCCCATATGAGACCATAAGACCAACCACTGTTCACACATTTCCGTATGACCTCATATATATTCGTGGTGCATTTTAGTAAAAAGACTGAATGAAACACGGCTCCTGCAGTTAATGCAACGTTGTCGATCGTTTGCTATAGCAGAACATGGACCTCTTGTGGCGTCTTCAGATATTGCAGTTACAGAACGTTCTAATCCTTTGGCTGACGAAATACACTCTAAGGCGTCATGCTGTTTTAAATTCTGACACATAATCTCATTCATAGCGCAGCGTATCATTTTCTAGACGTTGGAATAACAAATTATGTAATAATAACAAGTGTGTAGGATGGGCTTACATCTAATTGTTGTAATAGTATATAATACAATACAATATTGAAAATGTACAGGCAGACATACAGAACAGGAATTTCACTGTTTCATTCAACTGTTTATTTCGATGTGTAATGGTCCATCTGGAAGTGGAAGACGGCCTCAAAGCCACAGCGTCGGTGACTCTTGGGTGGTAGAGGGAAATAAGTGCCATGATGCAGTAACAAGCAGAAGTCAAAAGCAAACTATGCCCAGTGTGTGTATTTAGCATCTACGTCCTATTGGACACACTTCTATTCTATGAAGAACAGCGCGCACACTATCACAAACACAATCAAAATGAATAATGTTTCTTTCAGATATTGGAATTATTCTTATTATGTATATGTTTTTGTTTGTCTGTGTGTGCATGCCTTTACATCTGTGTTTTCATGTGTGTGTGCGCTGACAGATGCGGGTAAGAATGTGAGCGTGCCTACTGAGCAACCCAGACTGCAGTGGGCTCCACCTCTACAGGTCCCCTTGTGGGACATTAGCAACTGTATCCTGGAAGATGGACAGATTCTCATCTCCCCAGAAGATGAGGTAAACAGCACCAACAGAACAAACACACGCCCCCCAGCCTGGCCCTTAGAAGCCTGCTGAAAGCCCCGTCATTATACACTTCAAATAAACCACATTACGGCTATAATTACTAAATATGCGTACTTGCCACTCTAGAGCAGATATCCAATGCATTCAACTAAATATATTATAAACCCAAAACATGTTAATATCTTCATGGTTTCTTTCTGTTTGTATTTGGACATTGTTATTTAGCCTGTGATGTGGACCCGTAACAGAGTCAGCAGCTGCGTGTCTGTCCTCAGCATGCAGAACCTTGCTGAGATCAATACAGGTCAGAACCACACACACACACACGCACGCACGCACGCACGCACGCACGCACGCACGCACACACACACACACACACACACACACACACACACACACACACACACACACACACACACACACACACTCTCAATACTCTGTATAGTGAAAACAATTAATTAAAAATGTAATGTAATGCAATGTGTGTGTGGAGGCAACTGTACAGTTTTACAGTTTTTAGCTGTAATGTCGTGCATAGTAAGTCACTGATAGGACAGCGGAAATAACAACGAGTTTATGTGCGCGAGTGGCTGTCAAATTGCTTCCGCTGAATGGATAACATCACATCTGGGTGTTCCAGGTCTGTACCAATCAGGGCTCGTGAATTATAAAGTATATGTGCTTCATTCACTGTCAACTGCCATTTTCACAAAGAGTACAAGGAGAACAAGGAGTTGTGATCAAACCGGCGGCGTAATTGTATTGTATTATTTTATGCTTGTAAAATCGTTGAGGTGAAGAGAATAGGACCATGAGAAAAGAACTACCTCAGAGTTGAAAGTGACCCAAGTTAACAGTTTTTCGAACATCTGGATGTAATGATGGTCTTCAGACGCTGGCTAGTTTGTGGTGGGACGTTGGGTAAGTAAAGTGAGAAAGGACCACTTCCTCTTCTGGATGAATTAAGAGAGTAAGGAAGGAAAGAAGGGAAATACACAATGGATGTTCAATACATTGTTACGTTACAATTATTCTATTGTTGAATGAGACATCCCTCATCTTCTTCTGGAAAATACATTTTGTGTAGTTTCTATGAAGTAAATACAATACGTGATTGGATTGAAGGTTCACCATTCGATGGAAATAATTTTGCAAGTGTCCTTCAATGCAAATCAAAAGTCAAACGAAACGCTGAAAACCACATCCTGTATGATTTTAAATGTGATACTGATCTAATTACTCAGAGCTCAATGATTGCACTTCTAGTTGCCCAGAATGTAGAGGAAGGAACAATGAAACTAAAGTTCATGTTATTTGTCAGTGTTTCCGCTGATTTTGCAGTACCTTAACACCAAATATTTGACTTATACAGACTTATCCTTGATCAGATTGAAAGAAATAGCAGACACTAGATCTTATCTATTTCCCCTTTCCATTTTGAAAAGAATACTCTGAAAAGAATAATTTCATGAACATATTCAATAAAGGTTATTTATTTACTTTGTTTGTTCGAACCCATTTAAGTAGAACATTATGAGTAACTTGTGACCCATTAATTTTGTCTTTGCTAAACGATAGCATCTTTCCTGCCCTCCCCAGAGTGCAGCCCGGACGCTGTGGGCCAGGGAAGCGGCGCCCGGTTCAAAGCCCAAGACGGCGGAGTGAGGGTGAGTCCAACAGGGAGCAGAAATGTCCCTCGTTAGACCTGCCTTTCCTTTTAACATTTAACAATATTGAAAAAGAAAGACTTACAGACGCATACAATTCTCGTACATTTTCCATGAACTACATTTGTCTCGTCAGGCACTGATTAAGCGCCGACTAGAGGGCCGCGCCAAGAGAAGCAGCACTACCCAAATAAATGCCCTTGGACTGAGCAGCAGGTGGGATGTTTCATTTTTATGTTAACTTCCGTTGTTCTTCAGTGATTGAAATTCCAGGGAAACTACGACCAGGGTGTCTCTCCGCCTGCTCCAAATGCTTTGCATGAATTGTAATTGTATGAGCTACTGGATGTCAAAACGTCCCTCAGGATGAATAAAGTATCCATCCATCTATCCTTCTCCGTCTCAAAATCCTATTTTTTCAGACTCTACGGCTCTCGGGAGTCTGTGTCCGTTCCCGTCAGTGTGGCGGAGAGTCTCGATCTCAGCGCGGACACGAGCACGGTGGTCAGGCCCGTGCACAGCTCCATCCTCGGGGAGAAGTACTGCTTCGAGGTTAGACCCCGCTGGACCCCGCATGAAGCTAACTTGCCGCATGCAGGAAGCTGCTATAGTCACCCGCGTTACGTTAACGGACTTGTTTTTCAACACCAAACTCTGCCAGGTGATTAACTCGCAGAACAGCCACTGCTTTGGCTGTAGCTCTGCTGCCGAGCGAGACCGCTGGATTGAGGATCTGAGGCGCGCTGCGCAGCCCAACAAGGTACACACCACCCGCAGGAAACCAGCGCCTGAGTGAATGTTACATTTCTCAATACAATACACAAACGCACAATATATTGCAATAAAGTAAGTAACACCTGAAGAGCTTTGGATTTTGGGAGCATTGGAATGTTAGTTATTATGTTGGTTGTGTTTTTTTTAATCGTTATTTAATCATAAATAATCATGAAATAATTTGTCATCATGGGAAATAAATAATTTTGGTTGGTTCAGGTGTTGTACTACAATATAGTAGTACAACATGTGTCAGCAACAAAAATTCACAAAAATCCCATGATGTATTCTTATCTACAAGCCCTATTGGATGTTTCTTTCTCACCTTACAACAAATGTGCCCCTAATTCACAGGACAACATCGAGCGCACCGAGAACTCCCTGAGCCTTTGGGTGAATGAGGCCAAGGACTTGCCCCCCAAGCGCCGGTACTTCTGGGAGGTTCACCTGGACGGAACCCTGTTTGCCAGGACGAGCAGCCGAGCCGTTGACAAGTGCGCCCAGCGCTCCAACGGGGCCGCGGACGGCTGCACGGGCACCTCCGGCGGTCCGGGGGGCAGCGGCGGCCAGGTCGGGGGCTTCCAGTTATTCTGGGGGGAGTTATTTGAACTGGACAACCTGCCCTCGGTCTCCGAAGTGACTCTGTACCTTTTCCGCGACGAGGACACCAAGAAAAAGCGCCTCTCCCGGGACGAATCCTGCCTCCACCCTCTGGGGAGCGTGGCCATATCCCTGGCCGAGATCCGGGGGAGAACCCACCAGGAGAAGTGGCACGCCATCGTCCCGTTCAAGGCTGTGGGCTCGGGCAGCGGCAAGGAGTTACTGGGGCCCCAGGCTTCACTACGCATCAAGGCCCGTTTTCAGAATCTGAAAGTGCTGCCGATGGAGAGGTACAAGGAGTTTGCAGAGTTTGTGACGGTGGACTACGTGGAAATGTGTCAGAGCCTCGAACCGCTGCTGAGCGTGAAGGAGAAGGAGGAGTTGGCGGGGGCCCTTGTCCACGTACTGCAGAGTATTGGAAAAGCCAAGGTGATTATGTTTACAAATGTATTGGTGTTCTTATATACTGATCCTAAAATGATGAGAAATCTATTACTGTATGTATGACATGTATGAACACAAAAAAACATTCTTCCCTTACAGTGGGCATAGTCTAATTCATTTGTATGTATTTCACTTCAGGAGTTCCTGATTGACTTGGGTGATGCAGAAGTGGAGCGCCTCGGAGAGAAGGAGGCATTGATCTTCAGGGAAAACACGCTGGCTACCAAAGCCATTGATGAATACATGAAGCTGGTCGGCCAGAAGTACCTCATTGACACACTCGGTAGGAAAGCTCAGGCGGGTTTTCTATCTCGCGTGCAAGCAAACCCGATAGATCGATCATTTTGTTGGTTAATCCCTCTGATAATAGTGTGCTTTAAAAACATACTTCTTCCTCTGTCACCTAAGGTCACTTCATCTTCGGACTATATGCCTCAGCGGAGAGCTGTGAGGTGGATCCTCTGAAATGTCCCCCCGCTGACCTGCTCAACAACCAGAGACACCTGACAGAGGCCTGTGAAGAAGTAGTGAAGAAGATCACTGAGATGCACGGGTAAGACGGACAACACAGCACAGCGATGTGGAACGTGGGACATTTGTTTAAATCTAGACTGCTGAGAGGCTCTTGAGCTCTTGAGC
>OMKQ01001186.1:0-11691 GCA_900302335.1 Phycis phycis
TTAGCTGCCATTTTTAAGACACACACACACACACACTCAAGACCTTTTTCAGATATGTTTTTGTAGTCCCAACTCTATTTGGGGATTCTTCCTTTCCCCCTGAAACACGCTCAGTTTTACCCACCAATGGCCGATCGCATGATTATTTTTGGCATTCACTACAAAGCATTTTCTCAGCAGGGATAAAAGGGACTGCTCGTTTTTAACTCATTGGTTTTGAGACGAGCATATTTATACTCGATATTTGTGTGCCATATCATTGAGGCATTAATATACATTTTTACTTAGTCTTCTTAAAATGTTTTTTTTATATACATATATAACCTACGCAGACTGGTGTACCTTGTAGTTTGCGTGGTCTTGTCATTTATTCTCAGTAATGCTGTACCATTTAAACTGCCCACTCAACAATACTGCCAGGTAGCATATTAAAGCAATATGTGGCATCGCTAGTTCCATTCAGTATTAACGTACAAGTAAAATACATACACTTTACATACATACATTTTTTATTTGTACACGTTACTTCTCATCCCAATATGTGTGCACCAATTCTATTCTCTTTCCTGAAACTTTCCTCAAGATATGACGCAGCTTTATGTTATACCTGAATGCTAGTAATTTGACTCAAACGAAGGACAAAAGGTCGTAGGAAGAACATTGAAATGGTAGTTCAAGCCGTGTTCCTCAACATCTGCATCACGTGTTTCTGTGAGAATTCCGAGTGGATTTAGTCGGTCTGGGGGCTTCAACACGTTGGCTTATGAACGTTAAGAAGGTTTATGGACGTTAAGATGGTTTATGGACGAGCGGGTGGCAACATCAGTGGTTTCAAACTTGAGCCGGGGTCACCGTTTAGTGCTTTTTACAACGTTTAATTAAGCATGGAGAATTATGTCATTGTCTGTCATCGTTTTTCAAATAAATTCGAAATCAGTTTTGTCACAGCCTGATATTTTAGAAGACAATGTGTGGTAAAAAAAAAAAACTAATTTAAACCTGAATAGACATCACAACATAAGAGCTGTAGACTAAAAACAGACAACATTGGTGCTCTCTATAATCACACACTGATTCAGGCTGATTATGAATCATTTGTCTGTGGATAAAAATAAGGGGATCATTACTCAGCACCGTTGCATCGAGTACAATACTCAGAACAGTTAAATCCAACAGAGGGCACAGGAGAACACAACTAACCAAGGAAATGCACAACCCTCCCTTTGCCCATTGTAAACCAATAAAAGTGCTCGAGGAAAATCCAGCCGTGGGCCACCTAGTGTTTGATGACCGTGTTCCCCTGAGAGTCTTGGGTGAAGAGCATCGCTTCCCCCACCGCCTCGAACACAAAGTGCTTCCGGGACGGGGGTCCCTTCCCCCTGGCGAGGTTGCCCAGGTTGCTGTGATCCTTCAGGGGAGTCCTGGGGGCCCGCGGGCCGCGGTGCGCGATGACCCGGAAGCCCTCGGAATCCTGGGTGAACAGCAGGTCGGCGGCGAGGTTGCCCAGGTTGCTGTGATCCTTCAGGGGAGTCCTGGGGGCCCACGGGCCGTGGTGCGCGATGACCCGGAAGCCCTCGGAATCCTGGGTGAACAGCAGGTCGGCGCCGTCCCCCTGGAGCCGGTGACGGCTGCCAATGTCGCGTGGAGAGTGGTTCGGTGTCGCGGAAGCTCGCTCGGGAACAAACATCGGCTTCTCTGCCTTTGGCCGGATCTGATCCGATTCACGACACAGGGAGGGTTTTGTTTTGGGCTGTGTGGGTTCGTCGAGAGGTCGCGGCGCAGTTGAGACGTCGTGCACGTGTTCACGTCGAGGTTGTGAACATTTCAAACGGCGCTCGCCGTTGTCCTCGTTGAGCCGAGGCCCGCCTGTGGGCTCGGGAGCCTTTTGAGTGGAGGTTCCCTCTCCTGGACGCAGACCAGCCTCAAAGTCACTTTGACTTTGAATCAAGCTTTCAGTGAAATCCATCCCTGTGTCTCTGCTCCCTGTCGGTGCGGGCCCTTCCTGGTGGCTCAGGTCAGAGTGACTCTGGGAGTCGTGGGTGAGGTCAATTCGTTCCTGGATGTTTTGAGAACTACAGAAGTCGCTCGGTGGTTTCTCACTAAGCTCAGCAACGTGATGGTCGCTCCCCACCGTCTCAACTGGAGCCATGGAGGACTCGGGGAGCCGCTCCATCCTCTTCGGTTCACTTAGCAGCTCCTCTGCTTCCTGTTCCCGACGCCGACGGCCCCACTGCAGGCCGGCAGTGTCCTCGTATTCATGGTGACCGGTGCCTGTACGAGCCGCCACACGTTGACCAGTCCACTCATAGCCTGTAGCTCTGCAGTCCAAATCGATGCCGGCGGCCTCGAGACTGGGTAACCCATCAAGATCATCACGTTTTCTCTTTATCCCCAGAGCTACGGGGGTGGGAGAGCTGGAATCTCGATCGGCGATAGAGGTAGAGGCTTGATTCATGTGTGGATCGCCAGATGTAGACATCTTATTGAGAACTGTAAAAAAGAAATAAAATAAAAAATAAAAAATTATATTTAGTTGTACATAGCCATTTAAATCGTGATCTTACTGTGGTTTTTTTTCACAATACACTAGAAGCAATACCATGCGAGATGTCATTGTCCGCACAACAGGTTGACTACTGACCTCTGCGCTGGGGGGTGAAGTAGGATGATATAGAGCTCTGTTTAGCGTTTGGCATTTTGATTTTGGTCTGAGTGAAATTGAGCGCCACGGCCAAACTGTATCCGTCACCTTCCGCAAACGGGTTCAGCAGTTTCGAAATGGGTTGGAACCGCTGCTTCTGAAATATGGAGGAAGCTTCTGAGAACATTTCATAGCAAAAACATCAGGTAAGGCAGAAGGGGGGGGGGGCAGATCAAATAAACAGATCAATATAATGGATTAGACAGCTCTTTTCTTTTTACTTTTTTCACTTTTGCCTTCAGTTCCACGGTGTCCAACCAAACCCCACACTGCCCCTGGGAGGGGGACCGGAGAGACGGCTTGGGGGTCTTCATGATAAGAGACTGGAAAGACGATCTTGCAGGTCTATACACAAAGTAAAAAAAGCCTCATTATGCACATGGTCAGCACACACTGAACATATTAACAGTTGTTGACATAAATTATGATTATACTCTATGCAACTATACAAGAAGAATGCATCTTTTCAATACACATCGAAAAAGTACCACTATCAATATGCCTAAGAGCAACAACAAAAGAGCTGAAACCTTATACAGTAGTACAACAGTACAGGGACTTACCAGTATTTACACCGGCAGATCAAACTACACTATCTATATATGCGTTAATTCCAGTGAATATATCATCTGAAGTTTCTGTGTGACCTGTGAGTTTCCGACACAGCGCGGAGCGCGTTGGCAGACTCAGACAGTCAGGCTGAATCAAGCCCGTGATGCCACCGTACACGGTCAGATGCAACCCTAAAAATAGCTTGGGCACACGTAAATGTGGCACGGTCGACAAATAAAGCCGAGCACAGTCAACCCAAGTCACGCTGAGTACATTGCAGTTCATGTGTCATTGAATGCGTCGTAACTCACCTCGTTTGTCAACGCTGCGTTTTCACCTGAACCGCGTTTGAGTCTCGCGCCACAACTGTTCGTTCACACGGAGAATGCGTAGAAACGTAGAAACACACAAATGTGTGCAACTCCAGTAACAATGCACAACACAAAGGAAAATCTCTATGAATTATAGCGAAATAGCAATGGACTTCTCACAGACGTTGATATCTTATCTTGCAACTTAAAAAAAACTAAAACATTAGTGTTTTAAGTGAGGCACTGAAAGGACACCTACGTGTTTATCTGAAGTGGGTCCTCCTAACAAGAAGGCGTGTTTACCTTGACGTCACAACAATTTGCCAAGGAAGGTTGGTGAACTATTTATATTTCTTTTAATATGTATTTGTATTGCAGCACCGAATTAACGATTTTAACATCTCACGGAAATCGGCCCACCAATGATCTCATACACGATTGAAAAGTTTAATATCAACGGGTAGTTACCACAGATGACGAGTTATAATAAATGATCAAGGAAGTGCTAACGTGCTAGCAGCTAGACCGAGAAAGCAACAACGATTGTCATTACATTTGTTCAAAATAACATCTTTAATTGTGAAGACGTTTTTTGTGAATTGTGAATTGCTCAACGAATACATTTTATTTTGTGATTTCATCACATTGCTGGGAAAGTAATACATATGACAGACGGGTTTTCTTAAAAGAACCATAATTATAGTGTTATAGCTAGCCTATGCTAATGATTTCACTTGAAATGAAACTTATGAAACCTATAGTAGACTTTTTGACATCATAGCCAACATGGGTATTTCCATTATAGTTATTAGTCATATACCGGTCCCTAACCTAAAATTCAAAAAATTCTCAAATCTATCTTTTATTTTGTATTTGTGCTCATCTTTTATGTCCTAATCTAGAAGTGACGTTATCAGTACTAGTTCAGTTGAATAAAATGTGTTTTATATTTTTCGCAGATCATTTTTTTATCCAAGAGCTGCTATCATGTTTCATGGAATTCCAGTTTCGGGAGGGATCGGAGGAGGTAAGCAAACAAACAAATTGTAAACAAAATATTCAGACAAAAAAATTCAGTTCAGTGAATTTGGACGTTGATATTTATTGCTTTTTACAGGTCCAGCAAACAAACCTGAATTGTATGAGGTAAATTGAAATATGGACTTCTTTTATTCATGATCCTGAACTTTCAAATGAAAAAGTGTAAATAACTAATATTCACAGCTCATATTTTATTTAATCAGCCACAACAAGCTACTCTATATTATGTTATTATACCTTATATATATATAATAGATATCGTCTTATCTTTTTTAGGAAGTTAAGTTGTACAAAAATGCAAGAGAACGTGAAAAGTAAGTACATTACACATGCCTACTGTCAATCATGTAATCATCCTGCTTTCCTTAAATGGAAACGTAGTAAAACCTCTTCATCAATATTGTTTTGTCTACGTCTAAGGTATGACAACATGGCTGAGCTGTTTGCTGTAGTCAAAACCCTGCAGGCTCTGGAAAAAGCCTACATCCAGGACTGTGTCACGCCGAACGAGTGAGTTACAGTTGTTTCTCCATGTGAGTGATGATGGTGAATTCAGAAACGTGAGCGTGTTGTCCCTAATATCCATCATTGGTCTGTTTCAGGTACACTGCTTTCTGTTCCAGACTTCTGGTTCAGTACAAGGCCGCTTTCAAACAGGTCCAGGGTTCTGACGTGGGCTCCATTGATGACTTCTGCCGGAAGTACAGAGTAAGTGTCTGATTATATACCAATGCTCCATTCACCTGCTATTGTTTATTTATCTTCAACAGTTCCAACTCGTTGTGTCTCACCTTGACCCAATTCCATAGAATTAGCCTGAAAAGCTGCATGGAGCCATTACGCCTTCATTCTTCTAAAATCTAATTGGATGCACAATTCACTTGATGTATCCAATCAATGTATCTATAGTGAACTCATGCTGACTTGACTGTGTTATATGGTCTACCAGCTTGACTGCCCTCTAGCCATGGAGAGAATAAAGGAGGACCGACCGATCACCATCAAAGACGACATGGGCAACTTGAACCGCTGCATTGCAGATATTGTTTCTGTACGTCTCCTCTCAACGCACATCACAATAAATCTCTATGATATTAAATCTCTAGGATATTACATCTCATGCACTTCACCAAGTTAATGCATGCTTATGCACAGTTGTGCTTTCTTAAAAAATGGTAAGGCATATGTAGTTCAGTAAACATTCCACGACCAAAACTTTGAGATTTAGCAACAGGTACGGTCGATTTGGGTAAATACAAGAGTTTGTGAAGAAGGCATAACTATACTCTGTCTTATGATTGTCTTGCCTTCATTCATTTCAACTAGCTCTTCATCACAGTGATGGACAAACTGAGATTGGAGATCAGAGCGATGGACGAGGTAAGACCCTCAAATGTTTGTGTTTTGTAAATGGCACCAGCTCTTCACGTCGTTTCACATCGTAATTGGTTTCTCGGTGCATCACTGTTTCTATTCCAGATCCAACCAGACCTGAGAGAGCTCATGGAGACGATGAACAGAATGAGTAACATGCCTCCAGACTCCGAGGCTAAGGACAAAGTCAGCCTTTGGTGAGGCACATTATGCCCGAGTTTGGCCTCATTTCATCTGAAATTAACATTTATTTATTTCAGTTGAAACACTGTTTTTGTTGTGTTTGGCGAGGTTAATGCAAGTCGAAGGTACCGGGGGTCAAAGGTACCGGGGGTCAAAGGTACCGGGGGTCGACCCCCAAGGTGCTCAGCATACCTACGGGCATCCAGGAGCAAGATGCCCTAGCTTATGCTTTAGCCAAACACGGTCCCATGTCTTGGTCGTAGGCACCAAGCAGTAGTAGCTCAGCGGCAGTAGCTCAGTGGGTAGAGCGGGTGGACAGAGCGGGTCGTCCGCTAACCGTAGGGTCGGCGGTTCGATCCCCCCTGATCCACCTCCTCCAACTGTCCATATGTCGAACCCCACAAATGTACTGATTGTAAGTCGCTTTGGACAAAAGCGTCTGCTAAATGCCCATTTACCCATTTACCCACCATGTTCACTGTAGGTGATGTGGAGTGAATTGGCGGAGGTGTGGCCTATTTATGAGTTATGAGGCACAGTCCCACTTATTGCATCCCATCGTGGTCATTCATTATTATTATTATTATTATTATTATGTTTTGGTTAAGGGACATGCTCGTCTTCAGTGGGCTGTATGAGGTTGAGGGTTGATTATGTCTTTTTCACTGCCACAAGTAGATTCGTATTTGCAAAGTGCTCATAGTTGCGTCATAACTGATGCAGCAGTTTTTTTGTGTTGTTTATTCCTTACATGCATGGTGTGAAAGGACCTCAAGCTTGTTTTCACTATGAGGTGCCATTCCTATTGGAAAATGCAGCATTTTCACGTCGCCACTGACGGCATTCATTTATTTGCGTTTATGCATCAATTGCCTGATTGTAAAAGGACCTCGGGTGACACCCAGAATTGGCCCGTTTCCCGCCGTCCCACAGCACCCACCGCTGACGTCCGCCCGGTCAATGTTCAAAGTCTCTTTATTGTAGAATGGCAAAAAATTGGCACGAGGGAGAGCGCTGACATTGTTCCCTGGCAGCCGCACCGACGAGGCCTCCTCCAAACGCGTCCGCAGACGTGCTTTTGTTTAACCTCGCCTCAGCCTCATGACCGCGGGCATCGACCAATGCTGATTGTCAACATATGCCAGATAGCCGCCCGGCGAATCACTTGACCGCTCGTTCAGTGGGCCCGCGCTTTTGTTACTCTTAAATATAGATGTTACACTGAAAGACATTCAATTATCCCTATCAACCTGTGGACACAAGTCCAAAGGACACGTCGCCTGATTTATACTTGGCTCATAAATCGCGATGGCATGCTTGTCTTTATGTTGTGGGGAGCATGAATTGAAAGGTAGATTTCATAGTTCAGTGTTTTAATTCAAAACACGATGTGTGTCTGTCGCGCAACTGAACACAAGCCTTCGCTGGTTTTTTTTTTTTTTGCTGGGCAGCCTCAATGGTCAGGTTTTCCAGCAGAGCAACGTCCTTGATAAGTTGTCATAGGTTAACCATTCACGGTTTTATCTCCCCAAAAGTCTCCCATGTGCAAACACCACGCTCGCGCTAGAGTGTGGATCGGGCCGGAGTTTTCCGTCCGAGCCCGGCCCGCGTCCGACAGAACAGTAACCGAACCCGACCCGAGCCCGGCAGGCATCAAGCTTTTTTTTGGTTTGTTGTTGAGCGCAACATGCGCGGGTTAACGCTACACGTTACAAATTTCAAATCGCACAGATGTGACCGAGCCCGACCCGAACCTGAGCAGAATTTCCAAATATTTGTCGGGTATCCGTCCTCTCGCTCGCACACGCGATTATCGTGGCTATTTGTGTTGTTTCTTCCGCTCCGGTCACTCACTCACTCACTCGCTCGCCCTCCTCCTCTGTAGGTTGACCACCCTGAGCAGCATGTCCGCGTCGGACGAGCTGGACGACTCCCAGGTCCGGCAGATGCTCTTTGACCTGGAGTCGGCCTACAACGCCTTCAACCGCTTCCTCCACTCCTCCTAGAGCAGCCCCCCCCCCAGGTGTCACGCGCATCTCGCCGGACCCTCCTCCCGACTCCCAGTGCTTATCCTCCCACCACTCTGGCTGTTGAAAGGGGATATCATCCATTGTCTGTACAGGGGCTTTATTTTGGTCAAACTTCAACCCAATTAGTTTTTTTTTTTTCTCCTCCTCCATCTGCGCTCGGTAGCATCGCAAATCGCAACCGAGCCGTCGTGAGTCTGTTGGGATTCTTTTTGTGCAACGGCAAGGTCACTGGGATTCGAGTCAAATTCCTGTCGTAACACCATGCCTCCATGCCTTTGCCTACTTGGTGTGACCGCCGACCCTTCGGCTGAGAGATAAGTGATATTGTGTGAGCAGGCTACTGGATATTAGTGATGATGACGCACCTCCACTCCGTTCGTCTTCTTACACTGTCTTTGATACAACAGTTACGTCCGACTTTATATTGTGACCTGGGGTTTATTTTATACAATTTGTAGTGGAACATGAACAGAAAGGTATAGTGGATATAATCTGTGCTAGGTGGGACTAAGTGTATACCAAAACATTAATCCGATGTAGAAAAGAATATACTTTACTATGATGCAAACCGAGTGACGTGAACACACAGGAGTTAACGAAATGACGGAACCAACAAACAAACCATCGGTTAGCAATGCATTATATCACATTGTGTCAGGGTCTGAAAAAGGTTTTATATAATTTATCACTTGATAGATATTGGTAATAGGTTAAAGATCTTAAGAGTTTACTTTAATCTCCAAATAATCATATTTACACTAATGTGAAAGAGTGACCAATTTTCCTCTTCGCTCTTTCTGTAGAGATAAAACTATATGGTAGCATTTTATCTTGTTTAGTTAGGATTTAGCAACACAAGTCTGCAGAGATGGACATATCCTATCATTTTGCTTTCTAAGTATGTTTCAGTCCTCTGCAACGTTTAGGGAGAGCATATTTATTGAGGCTTATGGTTGTAAATAATAGTTTTGAATTTAATTAAAAGCATGTGACACATTTTTGAAATAAATGTATTAATAAAATCCGACTTGGTATTTTTCTGTATTTGGTGTCTGCAAGTGCAAAATATTGTATTTGTCATATGTATTGTGATACTGGACCACCCTGTCAACGTTTTGATACATTAAGATTATATTGATAAGATGAAAATGCTGGGAGGAAAAAAATCAACATCTGATTGCCATATATGTATATAAAACCCTAACCACTTCACAATTCAGCTAATTGTAAAATAAATATTATGCAAATGTGTTTTTACATCAATAATGCAATCTCTGAAAATTGCTGAAAACTCAATTCCTATGCGTGTGTTGGAGAGAGTGGCTGCTCGACGGACCGGTCTCTCGGTGTTCCTTTAAGGAGAGGCGTGCCCGTCAGCCTCACAGTTGTCTCCAGGACGACAAAGAATCACAAAACGCTCCGTTTAGTCGGCTTTCAGTAACCAACAGCTCACAGGAGTACGACTTGCCCAAACTTTCAGTGAGACGTTCTCTTGCTACTGCGACTCTAATGCATCGCTCGTGTTCAAATGTTATGTCGCGGTTCGGGTTCTTTCTCGAAATCTAATTGCATTGTAACTTACCATCGCTCGATCGATACTTGGCAGGTGATCGGGGACTTAGACGCGACGCAACAGCGGGCTGCTGCTTTGGAGTCCATAGTTTACCTGATGGTCGGTGCACGTTTGCCAATTTATATGCATTTGTATTCAGTGACGGGACCGCCCTCTACTATTCCTAACACTGTTGTTGACATCATTAAAACACCTGGGAATGCACTTCTGACAGCTGGCTAATGCTGCACGAACTTCACGCAGTCGAGTAGCGACCACTTGTCATCTGTTCGAATGAAACGTTGTTTATTGATTTGTTAAGAGGATCAGGCGAGAAAAGTGACAAAAGTGAATGCGTGAGCATAGTTTTTTTTAAAGTAAACCCGTCCTAAAAATGAGCAATAAAGGCACAGGAATTACCATATCGGAAGTGGAAGAACATATTTCGCTGAAATATGAAATCAAAAGGAGGCTTGGAAAAGGGGTAAGTGAATATACAACTTTTAGTGACTATTATAATGATAATATGATGATGTTTGATAATTTGATGATAATTTGGCGAATATGACAACTTTAACTGAACAAAAAAAAATTGCGTCAATAATCATGTCAATAGTAAAACAAACTGTGCTAAACAGTTAGGTTATGAACAGAAGTCAGAGTTACATTCAGTCAGATGCATAACAGACTCCAGAATATTACTGTTCGTCATTATAATGCCCTCGTACGCTCTCAATCGCACGTCAAATTCCTCCTTAGTCTTGACAGCTTCCCCGTGATCACAGCGTCACGCCCAAGTGTTGTGTTTTCTTTCCCAGCACAAGGTGTTCTCCTGAGCGGATCTGATGTTGTGTTTCTTCTCTTTCCCGTGATAAGCATTCGACAAACAATTTCATGTTTTTCCACGAACAGTCCGCAGAGACACAGACATCACCCGCTGGCTTTGAGTCAACAATAGTTGTGCTAATAGTCATGCGTTCACCTGCGCCTGCCACGTCATGTTGACTTCCTAACAAGCCTCACCTGAAGCAGCGCTCTTCAGAGAGGCCGTGTAACAACCCTATCAGACCTGTTTACTGCTGCCGTGTGTGTGTGTCCACCTCCATTAAAACGGGCCAGGTCAGGTCAAGGAACCTGAATTGACTTGGCCTTGCTATGGAGTGTTCTTCACAGGGTGATTCAGTCAGATTCAAACCGATTGGTTGATTGATCGATTGATTGATTGATTGGTTGATTGATTGATTGGGGAAAGAAAATAACTAAACTAACTAACCAACTAAAATAACGACTCTGTGCCCGGACCGTGCCCCAGCCTGGAAGGCAGGAATGGGTTTCTATTTGTCAGAAGGTTACATGAGGCCTAGTAAAGCAACATGACTGAAGGAATGGGATTCGTCCAAATTCTAGCTTTGTACATCTGGTGACCATGGTAATGATACACAATCAAATGGTTTGTTCGTGAATATAATTACCTGTTAAAAAACAAAAAACAAAGGCAAAGTATACATATATACAGCAAGCTATGAAACACCATGTTTAACAAAAATGACCCGACACTCACCGTATAAAGTACTTCACTCCCCTTTTAAATGGTGAGTGTTGGGTCGTTACGGGAAATCCCACGCAAATCCTGGAACCAAGATTTCCTCACCGTTTCCCGCGATCCGCGCCGAAGTGGGAACCACACCCACTTCGCGATCCGTGTGTCGTTCCCTGGTGGGAGTCTAACTCCGTGTCGATGCCCGTCGACGTGTCCTCTCCCCACCGCAGGCCTACGGCATCGTGTGGAAGGCGGTGGACCGGCAGACCGGCGAGGTCGTCGCCGTGAAGAAGATCTTCGACGCCTTCCGGAACAGAACAGACGCCCAGGTGTGTTCCTGATGGGATCAGCATGAAACCCACCGTAACATAAGAGCAGGGGATAAGGACTGGAGAATCTTCGATGGA
>OMKQ01001196.1:0-11948 GCA_900302335.1 Phycis phycis
CACCTCTTGCAGTGGGTGGGGACCTTGGCTTCTGAGCGAGCACAGCCACTGGGGTTGATCATGAGGGGGAGCTCCATGAGAGGGTGGCGGCCGTAGCGGAACTGGTAGTTCTGACAGTTCTCCACTCCAGGCAGCTGAGTAAAAGCATTACGACATGATGTGGCAAACTCCCTTTGAAACCCGGTCAGACTTGACCACGGCAGTGTCAAGTATTCCCCAGTGATTCCCCAGTGATGAATGCGCTGAGCTGTGGCACAGCAACCCCGCTGGACTACTGGCACTACTGCAATCATCCAAACTGAAGAATGCATTCTGTTGGAACGCATCATAGCACATCACGCACCATGCACACGAACAGAGTGCATCTCACACACATCTCAGCACAGCTACTTGAAAAAGAAAAAAAAAGACTCTTGTGCTTATTGATGAACACCGTTGTGTTCATCAGTTAGTTACACGGTATCTGAACACGGGAGTGAGTTCATTGCAGGCGGATTCTTACCGACTCCGTAATGCGCATGACGGCGTGGATCGTCAGGCCGTACATTTCCTCTCCCTTCACGCGGTCGGAGAACAGCTTCAACATCGCCGACTCATCCCGCAGCTTGGCCACCTGCTGGACCACTCTGTCCCAGATGCCTGCAAAACGAAGAAAAAGGATATAAAATCCCATCTTTCAAGCGACGTACCAATAACACGCGCGCGGCGAGGCGGTCGATGACTCACCCTCGGGCGTGGTGTCACTGTAGTGCAGGTCCTCCATGCCGTGCTCCAGGACGCGGACCTCGAAGAAGGGCCGGCTGTCCTGCTCGTTGATGCGGCAGCGGTAGCGGCAGCGCTTGTTAGGCACCCGCGTGCTCCAGTAGATGCGCGTGGCCTCGTAGCCCACGGGGAAGATGGCGCTGGGCGAGTGGAAATTGGCCATCTGCGAGGGCAGCAGCTGGCCCACTGAGTGGAAGATGAGGCCCCCCACGCGGAACAGGTGGATGCGGTCCCCGCGCTGCAGGATGCTGGCGATCTGCTTCACCTCGTCGCGCTCGATGTAGACGCGGCGGTACACCGAGAAGCTGCCCAGCTCCTCTTCGCTGGGGCCCTTCAGCTTGTGCTGCGTGCACAGCATGGTCTTGTCCTTGAAGAACATGCAGCGGGCCCGCATGGCGCAGGCAAAGTGGTAGACGTTGGGGCAGCGCAGCCGGTTGCAGCTGCTGGTGGCGCCCGTCTTCTGGCAGTAGGCGCAGAGGGTGCGCAGGCCGCGGCGCAGCGCCACCTCCACGTTGATGAGGGCGCCGCCCTGCGTCTCGTACACCTCCGTGGACCACAGCGCGCAGTTGAGGTGCACCCACAGGTCCACGTCGATGTTGAGCAGGCGCGCCGGCCCGTCGGTGGCGCCGTCGCCCTCCTCGTGGCAGAAGCAGCACTTGCGCTTGTCGCGCGGCAGCCGGTCGGGCCGCAGGGCCACGCGCAGGCGGTCCATCAGCTCCGACACCTCGCGGTGGTTCTCCTTCTTGGAGCCGCCCTTGCGGATGGTGATGACGATCTGGAGACGCTTCCAGCGCACGCCTTTCCACTTCTTCTGCCGCGGCTGCACCGCCGTCTCGTCGGGGGAGAAGGGCCGACGCTGCTTGGCCGGCTTGGTGGTGTCCACTTCCATGGCGTCGGGGGAATCCCCGGGGGTCTGGGCGGACGTGTCGGTGGTGGCGGCGACGGGCTCCTCTTTAGCGGGTGAGGTGTCTTCGCTCGGAGCCGCGGGGTCAGGGGCTGCACCGTCAGCAGGATCAGCGGATTCTTGGGGAGCAGATGACACTTCGGCGGCTTCCGCACATTCAGACTGCTTCTCTTGAGCGTCGACCGGTGGGGCCACGGCCTCCTGCTCCGGCTCTGTCTTGATCTGTAGAGCAGGGGGAGTGCAGGGCGGCTTGGTTTCCACCGTAGCCTCCTCAACAGGAGCGGGGTCTGGCGGGGGAGGCGGAGGCGACGGGGAAGGGGGCGGAGACTCCTCCACTGGTATGACGGGCAGGTGGCGTACGTCCAGGTCATTTACGTTGGTGGTGTAACAGTGCTGCGCTGGTTTGTCCTCCTGCTGCGAGAACTCCTGTGGCACAAAGTTGCGGGGGTGCGATATAAGCTTCAGGTGTGCATCAAAGGAATGAATCAGGTCTACAGTCCAACCGATGCCTGACTAACCTGCTTGATGAGTGAGAGGACATCCACCTGTTTCTTGAGTGTACAGCCCGGTAGCGTCACATCAAACTGCCTCAGCCACTCATCCTGGCTGGCGGAGGGGCCGTCGTTTAGACTTCCATCCCCTGAGGAAAGGTAACGAAGACAACCTTGAGATTTCAACGAATGGAAGTCTGGCTCCAGTTCCAGGGGCAAGTCATGAAGGACAGGTGTGAGACGTGGGAGCTGCATGTACCTGGCTCTTCGGGGGCATTACCTGGCCCAGTGGCTCCAGGCGTTCCCGGGCTAGGAGGGAAGGTCACCTCGTAGGAACCGGGCATCCTGATGTGAAGCAGCTGGGCCATTGCCACCATCATGTGGTTCAGATTCTACAACACAAGAGCAGAGGGGGTAAGAAGAAAGCCAATGTCTGGAAGCAAAACGTGCTGAAGTGTGCCGGTGGGGCTCTTACCTTGGCCGCAGCAGAGGACAGCATGAAAGTGACGGAGACCTCGTTGTTTTTGGAGCTGTCCCAGTGATTCGATGTGGCAACAGCCTTGTCGTCAGCTGCCTCAAATGGCTTGTTCTCAGGAAAAACTGTGCAAAGAAACATGGGAAAGATGGGAAAACGCAATCGTGATGAAGAAGCAGTTCTAGTTGTCATTTCAGTTTTATAATTGAGACTAACGCCTTTTCAAACATTGATGAAACAAATTACTCATATGACTGAACACAGATGACTAATAAAGACTTTCACAATAGACTGCATGGGCAGACCCCAGTTTCAAGACGTATTGGGACCAATTATACTATATTGGGATAAACATGACAATATTGGGAAGTCATCATAAAATGCAATTGCAAAAGGATTTAGGATCCATTTCTTTGTCAAAATGTCACAAAATCAATCCTCTCCAAACATATCCTAATGGATACTGGTGCTGGGAGATTCCGTGTCTCTATGTCTCCAGACGGATAGTCTCCAGGGAGCTGCAGCTCTGTACCTGGGATAGCGGTGCGCGGTATGAGAGGGATGATGGGGGATATGGCCCGCTCAGTCTCCTCCTCTTTGGGCTCACGGAGGCAAGGGAACCGGGCCATGGCGTCGCCCATGTTGCTCTCAGGGGACGACGCCTGGATGATGCTCTCCGAGGCGTCCTCGTCATCGCTCTCCATCCTGAGGCGGAAGACACGACACAATGCGTTTTGCATTTCAGAGGTCACAACATGATGGGTGTTTTACATTTCAGAGGTCACAACATGATGAGTGTCCAGCAAAGGACTCTGGGTTTGGCACTAAGAATATAGTCAGCCAATGCTTTTTACTGACTTTACTTTACTAAATCCATGATAACCTGTATTTAAGGTTTAACAATTAGGAAATCCATTGGTCCAAATGCGAGTGGTACCGTCAACACTAAATGGGGCTAAAGCGGTCTCTGAATCCTGGTCATGTGCTGACCACTTTAGTAGTCCCACAATTACTAATCAAAAGTTTGATGGCAGACAAGCTCAAATATGCGCCTTTCTTTTTATTTTCCTTCGGCCAATCATGTTACTCGAGGGAGGGATCTGTGGGAACAGTGAACACGCTCAGCTAGCACTGGAAAACAGTAAAAATAAAGTGTCTTCAAATAAGCCATCTTCAAAAGGTTTTGAATCCATACAGTGCAGACTGGCCAATACAAGTTACAATGAAATCCCCTTCTGAAAGCTTCCTCTACATGACTGAAAGGGTTTATCTTCTGTGAATATCTCCTTAACGAAACAAGGAAACAAGGCCCAACTCCGCCCCCCCTCGGTTTTTGGTTTCCGGCCCAGAAGCTGTGGCGTCACCACCCAGAAGTTCTGCTGAAACATATTAGGACTGCTGGATCCCAGATTACGCTGAGGGGAACATGGGCGTGTTCCAAGAGGGATAAGAGCTTTACAAACCTGATGTCCTCATTCTGGTTGTGTGGTGGCGTGGGGAGAGCAGCTAGAATGTCCACGCTCTTCACCTCTTGACTAACAGGATCTATCGAGACACATTATTCAAGATGTGAATGACACTCTACAAATGCACACAAAATATACGGTATTACAACAAATAGGGGATGACATCCGTGTTGGCCGAGACAATCGTACCCATCGTGTCTTCTGCCGTCTCGGTCTGCTTCTGAGCGTCAGACAGCTCCTCCACAGCTGTCACCCCATTGGGCAGCTTATGCTGCACCGATGGTGGTGGCGTAGGAGGCAGGGAGGACGGTGGCGTTGGGGGGTTGCTGAGATTACTCTGTAAAAATCGAAAGAAAAAGGGAAACGCTTATTAGTGGCTATTCCAGCAACCATTAAATGGACACCAAGAAAACAATGCAAACTGACTGCCTTTACAATGTCTGTGTCCTGTCCCTGGTGTACAACGATATCTCTTGTGTAGCATGGCGTCTCTGGTGCTCTACGGTTTTACCTTGGTGAGCAGCTGTGAGTAGTAGTCCGGGATGTTGTCCAACACTGCGTTTCCAAAGGAGCCTTTGAGTGGTGCTTTGCCATTGGCTGAGCTGCTGCCAAAGGGGGCAAACAGGTCCAGGCTGGCGGTAATGGAGGGCTCCATTAGAGGCAGCAGAGAGAGGCCCTGGAAGGGTGACGATCGTTAGTCAAACAATTACATACTGGCCAATCGAGTGAGGAAGACATTAGTCTTATGTACGCACCTGTTTCAGCTGTTTCATCAGGGCTTCAGCACTCTTCCCAACCTCCTCCTTTTTGTTCTTCTTCCGAGGGTTGGGCCCTCGCTCCCCGGTCGGCTTATTGGTCCGTTTGGCCTTGGCCATAGGAGCCTTTTTGGTGATGGATTGCAGGTCCTGCAAAAGTCAAGAAGGCACATCTTTTTTGTAGAGGTGTCCTACAACAGGAGATGTAAGGGGGAAAAAAGTGAATCAAAAATGAGCTCACCTCCATGTTGCGGGGTGTTCCTTGCAATTTCTGCTCCAGCATGGCCAGCTTGCTGTTGATGTGGCCGTTGATCTCGTTGTGAATTCCTTCGGAGGGCCTCTGAGCAGCCAGCTGAAGGTTCTTGGTTCTTAGGAGTTTCTGGAGTAGCTGCTGTCCTGTCTCTGATCTGGCCTGTGTGGCGGGGTCTCCGCCCACGTTCTCTGCGTTTATGAAGCCAGAACTGTTGCCACAGTTGATGAGTTCACCGGGTGCTTCTCTCTTTATAACCCCAGAGTGAGTGCCCGCCACTGACTCGATGTCACACTGCACTTCCCTGGGCTCTTGCTTGATGTTCTGGAGAGTCATCCTGCACAGGTCCCCTTCCCTGGAGCCGAGTTGAGTGGCATGGCCCCCGGATGCCTTTTGCTGTAGATGTTGCTGCATACGTTCATCCTGCTGTGGCCCGTTGAGAGGAACCAAGGGGGTCTGGGACATTTCATTGCCAGAGGCGTGAGGCTCTGCTTTTAGCCCTGTGTAATGATGTGGGCTCTTAGCACCAGGAGACCTGAGTGGTGACGCTCTGATTTGGTTGTAAGGACTTCCTCTACAAGCTCCGCCTTCAGCTAGCGAGGGGGAAGGAACGTGGGTGGAATGGGGCGTCCCCGGAGTGGCTGGGCTATTATCCATTCTCTGGAGAGATGTTCCTCTTGGAGAGCCTGCATGGGATGGGGAGCCTGGCATGCGGCCCGCTGTGGCAACCATGTGAGCTTGCTGCTGCTGATTAGGAGTGGGTGGACGCATCCCCATAGCCTGAGCCATGGCATGTCGCTGTGGGTCTCCAGGAGAGTTTGGGAGGGATTGGTGACCTCTGATCATCTGCTGCTGCATCATCTGCCCCACTTGTTGTTGTTGCTGCTGCCCCTGGACCATCATGCCCTGCTGCCCCTGGACCATCATACCCTGTTGCCCCTGGACCATCATGCCTTGCAGCATCTGTGGAGGCATCCCAGGCTGTTGTCCCATTATAGGCTGTTGAGGACCCACTGGTCCTGGTTTCCCCACAGCAGCAAACTGCATCTGCTGACCTTCCATACCCGGCATCCGCTGCCCCACTTGTGGGACCTGGCCCGGTGCCATCTGAGGCCTCATTTGACCTGGCTGGCCCTGGGCCATAGACATCCTCATCTGGCCCTGCTGTCGCTGGGCAATCATGGCCTGAATATGTTGGATCTGCTGGTTTGGGGGAAGGTTCCGGAGCTGGGGGTTCTGAGCAAGGATGGCCTGGATGTTGATGGGCATGCGAATCTGTCCTGTGGGAACCCCTGGTCTCATCATGTTCGGCTGCTGTGGTCTCAGCATGCCCATCATGGCTTGTTGCTTCTGCACCATGAGGGCCTGCTGCTGTGGACTGGGATGACCCATCATAGCAGGCTGGGGTTGCATCTGTCCCGGGTTCTGGCCCATTACGTTTTGCACCTGGCCCATTCCTTCATGTTGCAGCGTGCTGGGATCCTGGGACTGCTGAGGGACATTCTGAACAGCATGCTGCTGCTGTTGTTGTTGTTGTTGTTGTTGGGGAGTTGAGACATCCGTCTGCTGCCGCTCCTGCTTGATCGTGACGGACTGCGGTTGCACATGAGATGCCATGCCAGTTTGTTGGTTTCCCACCAAACCTGGAGGCTGCTGAGCATTTGGTGGTTGATTCTGAACAGTATAAGCCGGATTTTGCTGCTGCTGTTGTTGTGCCAACTCAATGTGTGGTTCTCCTGTAGATCCTTGCTGAGCCATTGGACTGGGAGTAGAAGGCCCACTTTGCTGTGTTGGGGTTCTGGGAGCCGGGCTAAGGATTGCCCTTTCTTTAAGGCTTGGGTTCTGTGTGTCTGGTGGGAAGGCCTGTTGCAGGCCCTCTGTACTGCCCTGTTGTTGGGAGGTGTTGCTTCCTGCAGAAGGGGAGGAGCCCATTTGCGGTGTGGAAGGTTGGGAGGTTCTCTGATCTTGGTTTGGTTGATTGATCAGGCCTTGTGACTGCTGTCTCTTCTGTGCCATCTGTTGCTGCTGCATCTGCTGCTGCTGCATCTGCTGCTGGGATATCATGCGCTGGGCTAAAATGTTCTGCTGTTGTGGAGTCAGCTGGGCCTGTGGACCCCTGATGCCAGGGTGACCAGGAGCTACGACCATTCCTTGCGGACCCATCATTAACTGAGGTCTCTGCATTAACTGTGGCTGCTGAGACGGCCCAACAGGCTGATTGCCCATGATTCCAGGCTGAGCTGACATCATGCCCTGAGGCTGGTTCATGGGCTGGCCCACCATGTTTTGTGGCAGCTGGGGAACTGGCTGGCCTCCAACCATTCCCTGGGGTACTTGCACCATACCCTGCTGGTTGGATGGGTCCACTGGCATCCCCTGTTGAATACTTGGCTGTTGTTGAGTCATGAGTGGGTTCCCCATCATCCCAGGTTGTGCCTGTGGCATCATACCGGGTTGTTGACCTGGATGTGGCATCAGACCTGGTTGTGGACCTGGATGTGGCATCATCATTGCCTGTTGCTGCTGGAGTTTAGCCATCTGCATCCGATGTTGAAGTTGTCTTTCTTGGAGAAGCCGCGGATCTGTGCCCTGCATTCCAGGTCCCTGTGGGAAATAGCCAGCAGGATTGCCCGGGGGACCCGGTGGCCTGGGCCCTAGAACTCCAGGGTTCTGGGGTTGACCCCCTGCCATGAAGGGCTGCCCCTGGGGCATCCTGACTGGCATGCCACCTTGAGGCATCATGCCAGGAGGCTGACCCATCATCTGGCCAGGCATCTTGGAGAGCATGTGAGGAGGGGCCAGTGTAGAAGGGCCTGGCTTCAATAAACCAGAGCCCTGCTGGTGTTGCTGCTGTTTGCTTCTGTACTCCGCTATGAGATTGGTGTGCTCCTTCTGTTGCTTGCGGACCTAGGTGACATTGTTTTGGATTAATTGTAATTAAAATGCTTTTTTTTTTCTTTATCAAAACAGTCGGAACTTACATTCATCTAAAATTATCATTACAAATGTAACAGCTTGTTTGAATGTGCCATTGGCCCCTGGCTAGGTAGGTAAAACATTTAGTTCCAGTTCATCTTTATACCTGGTCAAGCTGCTTCTGGATCTTGCTCTGTTCTTCTGTAACCAGTTTGAGTTTCTCTGCATCAGCCTCTGCAAACTCCCTCCCGGCCTTCTTGGCCGTGCGCTGCTTGGCACAGAGGGCCTTGCGGGACTTGCGGTGGGCGCCAATCTGTTCTTCTAAGAATTTCAACTGCATCTGGAGCAACTGCTGGGTGTGGAGAAGCCACTCCTCATACTGGTGCTGCTCAGCATCATCTGAAATGGAGGGGAAAACATCAGCCTGATGCACTGATTTCCAAATTCTCTCTTCTCTCATTCTCAATGATCAGATGATATGAGACAAACATACTTATTATTCCTTGAACAAACTGCGGAGGATTGGGTCTTGTCTGGAGAGGCGTACTGGTTTCTCCCTCCTAGACACAAAATATAACAATTAGAATACATCCAACACAAAAGGATCAATCTACTAATCTATTTTTATGCACATTTTTAACACACCTTGGATGATCCGGGTACAGGCTGCCCATGTGGATCAGCTCCTGGGGCAGAGGCCAACCTCTGGGCTAGCAGAGAAACTTGTTGTCTGAAGAAATACAAACAGCAAAAAGGTATCTATAATTAGCTGAACACAGAACCTCATTAGACAAATCATTAGGCTTTGCCTTTCTACCACCTCACTGGCAATCATTGAATATTGCTGGCATTCAAAAGCAATTTAAATAGGTTCAATATGTGAAACAGCTGATGAACTTATTTATTCCAGCATTAGCATTTTAGGATTTATAGCAGTGAATTCTAATGGTAAAAAGTACTATATATTCAAAAGACATTTAAGATTGAAAACTAAAAAATACCTGTTAATCCCAGGTGGGACACCCAGTGGATCTTGTGCCAACACTCTCTTGATGCCCTTCAGAGCCACCATCTTGGCTTTTGTAATGGGATCCATGTTGTCATCTGCAGCAAATGTATCCAAATCTGTAAGGCCAAACAGAATGCATGGTGAAGAAATATAAATATTTACTTCTATAATAGGTCATATGATAATACATTGTGCTAGATGCCAAGAATATATGAACTACCTTTGTTTGGGAAGAAGTTATTGGCCATAGGGGGCTGTTTGACCATCTGGGGTTGCTGTTGTGGTTGATGATTAAGTCCAGGGTGCATGGCTCCAGGCTGACCCATCCTCATCATGGCCTGCTGTTGAGCCATGTGAGGTGGAGGAGCCATTCCCGGTCCCATGAACCTCTGCTGCTGCTGGGGCTGCATGGGGTGCGTTGGGCGTGGACCCATTCCTTGCTGGCCCATCATGACTTGGGGAGGTGGACGGTGATGGTGCTGGTGAAGCATCAACGCGCCGGGAGGGGCCTGTGGGTTAGGCTGTTGTCCCGGCATGCCCTGCATGTGGCTGGGCATGCCGCCCTGGTGCATGGAGCTGAGCTGTTGTTGTTGTTGTTGTTGTTGCTGCTGCTGCTGTTGCTGCTGCTGCTGCTGTTTTTGCTGCTCCTTCTTCTCATGCTCCAGTAGATCTTGAATGAGAAGCGGCAACTCCCCATCTAAAGAACTCTCTACCTTGGCCAAATCTACAGCAGGAGAGGTCTGACCCCCGACATCAGGCAGCCCCAGTGGGTCATCCCCCAGGTCTGGGTGTGGGGTGGATGGCGGGAACGAGAGGGGGTCGCCTTGACCCGGCAGGGGGTATGAAACTCCCCCTAAGCGAACAGAACTCAGAGAAGCAGTTTGAGTCTGCGGTTGTGTCTGCTTACCTGATGCCCCCGCTCCACCTAGTAACATGGATACGGCTTCTCCCATTTCATCTTTGATAACAGTCTGTCCGTCCTGCAGCTGTGACGTCAGGCCTCTGTCCTCCAGTTTTATTTTGGAAGTGCTGGACGTCTCCGAAGAGGAAGCGTGAAGAGCAGATGTGGCCGACGTATCTGAACTTTGTCCAGGCTCCATCTTGGGTTTCTCCTCCACCTTGATGTCAGCGGAGCCAGAGGCAGAAGGTGCTTCGCTCTCTGCCTCCACCAAGCGGAGCTGGTCTGAGAACACGTCCTTGGGGTCTCCTTGGTCCAGCTCAGGGTCAGTGTAAGCCAGCAGATCAAACTCGTCACTGTTGAGCAGATCGTCAAGGTGTGGGTCGTTGGTTTCTAGATTGTCAAGGTTACCCAAGTCATCGTCTCCTTTGTCAGGATCCAGGTCAAGAGCCAAGTCGTCGTCCTCCACACCTCCTTCCCCAGGTGCATCCGTTAGTCCCTCCAGGTCAGGTTCAGGCAGGTCAACGCTCGGGTCAACCTGAGGCCCTGGCACTATACTGGGCTGTGGAGGAGGAGGAGGATGATGATGATGATGCTGCTGCTGCTGTTGTTGTTGTTGAGAGCCAGGATGGTTGGACGAGGGCGTGATTGTTTGTTGCTGAAGCTGGCCTTGTTGTGTTGCAGGGCCAGTAGGCTGTTGTGACATTAACATCGATAGTCCTCCCTGCTGTAAGCCCATCTGTGAATCGCTGCCCCCGTCGACTTGCATGGGATGTTGCTGAGCATAAGGTGCTGCAAGGTCCTGTTGGGGGGGACAGAGGCGTGGCCTGGCCTGTTGCCCTCTGCTCATGAAATGGGGTCCAAGGGGCAACCTCTGGGAGTTGTGCCTTAACTCAATGAATTGTGGTGGCGGCCCCTGCCCCATTGACTGCATGGCTTCTCCTCCAGGCCCAGCCATCATGCCGCGGGGGTTCACCATTCCCTGCATATTAACAGCAGGGTTGAGGGGATGCCTGGGAACCATGGACTCCATGCCAGGCTGTGGGAACCTCCGGGGGGCGGGACCCTGCCACTGAGGAGGGAACGGTGGACGCCCATACATGCCTTGCGGGTTGCCGGGTCCAGGTTGTCTGTATAAAAACAAATTTATAGAAATCTTTACATATGACAAATCTAATATTTGACACATGCATCCCCAGGCCAATCAAATGGGAGATGAAGTGGCAAGCCTTTAAAAGTATTAAAGTACTGTAGATAGCATATAAAAAAACACGCAGATCAGAAATAATGTGTGAACAATTTTGATGGTAACAATGTTAATTGCGTACATATGCATGTACTAAAAAAAACTGCTAGTGTACCTCATTGCATTGGGATCCATAACGGCAGAGGTTCCTAGAGGCTGTGGGCAGATGAGCTTCTCATCCATGCCACCAACACCCATGGGCATCTTTCTGGCGATAGCAGCCTGGGGTCCAGGATTAGTAGCAGCAACACGGTCCTACAGAAGAGTTGGTCAACGGTAGAATTGTTATCCAAAGCCCAAAGGCCCTCCAGCACCAACACACCTGACTCTACTGCTAGAAGTTCAACAAGTGCATTACCTGTGGGTAAGGCGGTGGAGCCTTGTGGGACTGTTGGATGGCCAGGTCTCCTCCAGGCCAGCCAGGGGCAGCGTTGCTTGCCGCAGCAGCAGCCTCCTTCTCTTGCCTCATGTTCTTTTGCATTTGTTGCCTGATTAAGAACTCCCTCAGTTTCTGCCGCTGGCAGTCAAAAAAACAAAACAATGGTTTAGAACATAACCTGGAAAAAGGCATGCAATGATTATATGTTTTGAAGGCAAGATACTAGTGTGAGGAAAGAAATCACGTTTATGATGCGTTCATTTCTAATTGACTCTTCAGATGTATAAAAATCACATGAGTATCCTTAGTAGAGTAGAGGATTCATTGTATTTCTTCCCAACAGCATTTCTTTGTTGGCTTTTGTATTTAACAGTTGCTACCTGTCAAAACAGAAATA